>VWZZ01005175.1:98195-117846 GCA_013399095.1 Psophia crepitans | reverse complement strand
AAAGGAAAGGAAAGGGAAGGGAAGGGAAGGGAAAGGGAAGGGAAGGGAAGGGAAGGGAAGGGAAGGTGCAGAGCGAACTTATGGTTCCTTTCTAGTTTTACAACAGCACACAAAAAAAAATAGACTACTCACAGTTCCAACTAGGAGATCATCTCATGCTCAGAAACACCAATATAATTTTTTAAGTTATTAGGATAATACCAACAAAAGTTCATTTACAGTTTCATCATAAATACTTGTTACAAAAATAGTTACTGGGTGTAACAATATTCTTACATTACTTTGTCATAAAATGACTTACAAGCACATTAAGACCCTTTAACAGATGGTAATATGAAACACTGTGATAAAACAATATGCACATTTTCTTAAAACAGTATATGGTCCTGCTATAGTTAATATATGACTTTAAGTTATGAAGTGTACCATAGAGTGCCATATAATTTGATAAATATAAAGAATTATGTACACAAAACTGCACATACAGTATAAGTAATTTCCCAGAGGAGACTCGTGACATAATAATAAACCTCAAGAACTCAGCTCAAATGATTTGTTAATGTCACAAATAGCCCCAAATGGAATTACCGTTTCTTATGCACACTACAAGTGTATGCAATTTTTTTTTATATAAAATAAAGTAAAAGAAATCATTCTTTCTGATCAAGACTACCAGTTTAAAAATAAATGTAAGCAACATTTTCTCCTTGCCATTCCCTCAAGCTGCTCTCCTTTCTCCTCTTCTTCTCCAGTTCACTTTTGTTACTTTCTCATTCCACTGTTTCTTCTGCTTCTTTTCTCCCTGTTCTCTATCCATACATCTCAATACTCTCCAGCAAATAATATTTTCAATCAAATCCACTTATTGCCATGAATTTCCCTAGGGGAGGACACAAATCAATACCAGATTAATGTTATTCAGAATGTTCAGTAAGCTACTAATAAAACTATTGAATACTCACAGAAGAGAGACATTTCTTTGCAGAAGAAAACACATTTAAGAGTATTTTCTAGGGACGACCTGGGATAATCCCCACCCAAGAAAAAAGAATTGAGTAATTCTCTATGGTATTGCTTCCCTTTCCAACAATTATTACTTCTATAGGGCCTTAAAAATGAGAACAGGTTTCCTTTCTTCTGTCTACTTCTCAGAACCCACAGTTTAATATGTTTCCTTCCCTAACAGAAAACCAGCCACTACTTTGGAGTTTTAAGCGAATAAGCTCAGAATTCACTTTAACAGATTATTTTCCCTCTCACAATCTATAATACCAAGAAATACCACAGCTGAAATGAGGATTCAATATTCGATTATTTGCTGTAATTTAGGGAGCAAATATACTGCACTGTGTTTGAAATGAAATGCTGTTCACTACTGAAATATTTTTATTACCTACAATATTCTATTATTTAAATTTCAACCATCTGTTCATGTCAGAATGCAACATAGAGCATCACCTGTGGCATTTATACATTATGGTAATCTTCTAAAAATGTAAAACTGAAACATGAAAAAATCCTTGTGCACTAAACCTAAAGTTCTTACTGTACTAATCATATAATAAACATGATAGAAAACATGCTTTTTTTTACTGTTTTTCAGTCCATTTCTTCAAAATCAGTCCTAAAATTACAAATATTTTCATTAATTGTGCAAAACCAAACATCAAAGGATGAATCATTTCTATGATAAAAAAGCAGTGTTTTCCACCAAATCTACTAGTTATTTTTAAGTAAATTACTGCAAGTGCTCTGCGTTGTATGTTTATTGATTATATTGTCATCTTTGAGGCCTGTTATTCAAGCAAACCAAGAACGGGAATGAAATAAAATGTTGAGTACAGAAAAACAACTCTAAAGCTAACATATCTGACAAAATATGGTATGCTACCTTCTGTAGAAGAGCTAATAAAATGCTGTCAACTTAAATGTTACTTTTTGGCAGTTAATTCAGCTTTTTTTTTTTCAAATCGTGATAGAACATAGCAAGAAAGCATGAATATTTTAATTTTTTTCTGGTTTGTACTGATGTAGTTTACTTGAGTGATCATTCAAAAAATATTCAACTTAAAAACAAAAGAATGCTTACAGCAAAACCAGCTCCCTGAAATTAATTTGTTAAACAAATTAATTAAACAAATAAATCACATTTATTTATGCATTTATTTGTTATATTCTTCTTGATTAAGGTGGTGCAAACTCCAGGAGCCATGTGCATTTTTTGTGAGAAAATATTTTTTTAAATTTAAAACCAATATTGTTCTTCCAAGCAGCTTAACAGCCCAGTGCAGTCTTGTGAAAATTATGTTTTTCTACTGCTTACCTATTCTGCTCTGCTGAAACACTTTTTTGATGATATTTAGAAATTCTTACTGGAGCTGTGACTAGAAGCACAGTGCAACTATATGCTTTTTTTAATTTTTTCCCATTCAGTTGTCTAGAATATGAAAAGTCATTTTCCATCTTCTACTTCCATTTTATTCATTCAGCTAATATGCTTCGGTTTAAATGTATGCAGGTAAATGGGAGGCACTCATTTAATATCACATAAACACCTATGTGACTGTTGTGACAAAGTTGGCTAAATGACAGTATAGTCATTATGTGGTTTGTAGGTACAAACTACTGAGCCACCAGTAGACAAATAACAAAAAAGATGTTCTGAAAGAAAAAAAATAAAATTTAACACTTCTTCTAAAGACTGAAATTTGAAAAAGCAACAATGAAAGTATGTTCCAGTATTTGTTTTATCTTGCTAGATTTCTTCAAACTGAGGGTAAGTGGAAAGCAAAATAATTTAAATTGTTCTGGAAGAAACTTGCTAAATATTTCTGTTCCTTTTCTTTTTTTTTTTTAATAAAAGCCACCAAAGAGTATCTTCTTCAAAATTCAACTCATCATCTTGAGTGCTAGTGTTTGCTTTGAGAGATCTACATTATTGGATTGTATGGTACATGTTTGGAGCTATATATCTCACTATGTCCCCAGACTATTCACATCTGAAAAGTCCGTTCATAAACTATTCTATTCACAGGCACATATAACATTCATCTCAACTGGTCTTTTAAGTGAATGTCAGAGTAGAGGAATCTGATTCAGGAATGCACAGACCTAAGAACACTTTGTGTGTGTGCTTGTGTGTGTCTGTGTGTGTGTGTGTAACGTGTTAGCTGTTTTGACAGAGCTAGATGAGACCATCTCCAAGAAGAAAAAATGAGATCCTCAGAGTTTTTTTAAGTCAGCATTTGAATAATATTCTGACCAAGTAGGAAGAAGACGAGAAGTAAAGAATTTAGTTTAATCAAGTTACTGTTTTATTAATTTAATACATTTGGGAAAGATCTAAAATTATTTTGTAAAACACAGGTCATTATTTTGTCTAAAATCATTCCACCTGGAAAAGGGTTGACAACACTTCCCTATTCTCTGCTGCTGGTCCCTGGCCTAAGACCCATTCTCCCACTCAAACAGCAAATAAAAAGGGAAGAGGTGTTTTTTCTCCCCTTATCCCCCCATTTTTGATATATAGGCTTAATAATCTCTGGAGTCAATGTCCATTCTATTCTCCAGAGTAACTTCAAATTATGAGATTTTATTATGTCTAAGTAATCTTGTGTATCTTGCAAAGCAATTCACAGGCCTGCTAAAGTGATAAATCTAGGCAGCCTGATCCACTGATGGAGAATTATTTTATATTATAAATATTTTTATATACAAACTTATATGCACAAATATTTAAAAACACACACAACTACATAAAAATAAACAGTAATATGTAGTCCTTACTGGCAAGTTACTTCTATTCCATTGACCAGATATCCTTGGAATATCAGGAGAGTGGAGCTCATATACTCCAAATATGAGGATGCAGATTCAAGTTATTTGCAATTTGTTCTTAGTTTTCTTGTCTGGTCACCTTCTAAGGTTTCCTGTAAAGAAAACTTCTGTTCATGTCTCATATGACTCAATGTGAAAAAGGGCAGTATGCTGTTACAGGGATTTTTGTTGGTTTGTTGGGGTTTTTTTCTGTTTTGTTTTGTTTTTTGTAATTGAAAAGGAACATTTTTATTTGGATGAAGTGAGAAATGATATGATAAAACCAGTATGCAAGTTAATAGTAATGCTGTCATCAAACTAGGTAATGTCAAAGAAAGAGTAGAATTGTAGTTCATTTTTAATTTTTGCTATTTTTATTCTTGTGAAAATTTTGTTATATAATTTGATAAAACTTAGAAGACTGGAAATTCAATCAGATTTCATTTAAATGTTGCTTTATATATTATTTCTATGGTAATCTTAGAGGAATATATAACATTCATTTCACAATTTTTAAAAACTTATAGGTAATTAAAAAATTCTTTTGATTTGTACATATGTGATTATACATTAGGTCCAACAGAAGATTAAGCCATGCAATATATTAAGTTACATCAACTTAGAAACTCCTGACCTACTCAGCACGGATAGGGAAGGTGAAAGAAATCACTATGCCTGAAGCACTTTGAGAAGTGAATCAATCTTCTCAAATCCCCAAGTATACTAGAACAGTCACTATGTCTAACTAGAAAATTGATCCTATGCAAAGATGAAATGAGTATCTGATTGACAGGAAAGAGTTTATACAGCTTCTCAAATGTCCTCAAGAAACAAAGGCTAATGTGCAGATTTTTTTTTCAAGTCTATCTGTCCCAAATGCTAGCAGGGGAAGGGAAATGGATAAAAACACCAATACCCTCACTGCAATTCTAAACATATGTCAGGTAATTTCATTATGGAGGAGCACTAGCTGTTAGATAGTATGTATTCTAGCTTGAAAAACCTGCTCTAAGTGTCTGTCTACTGTAAGACTCATCACAAAATGAGTTCATAATAAGTAATAGTGACAGAAGCAAATATTAGCATCACAAATTTGGTGGATAAATATTATGCAGTTTTATACCCATTTGCCCACTTTTCAAATTTTGAATATGAAAAATTAATATGTAAATATCAGTTGTGATTGGCAATAGCAATAATTCTCTGAATAACAGCATTTAGAGAAAATATTGAAAGTTTATAAATAAATACATATTTTTATTGAGAATGTTCAGTTTTGATGTGTTTTTTTAATGGTTCTTTGGTCAAGAATTGAATGTCTGAGTTATTTTTATGACTTTTTTCTTAGTGTTTAGGCCTGGACATCACCATTAAAACCAAGTATTTTAGCTGTCAAGTATTCTCACGTAAATCAGTGTGCCTGTCTCTCTCTGAAATTCTCTGCAATTTATTTCACTTCCCCATGACTAAAGCCAGTCCCGTTCTATGTAGTACAGAAGAATTTAGTGCCCTATGGCTTATTAAGCTACAGTAATCCCATGATATTTGAAAAATTAGTATATTGAACTATTTGTTTCATTGCAACAGAGATAACAATGGGGCCCATAACAAGGCATACTATGAAGATTTTCCTCTTGCTAACTTAAAACTTTAGAACTTAAAATTCACATTAATATAGATTCAGATTTGTTAGGTTGGTATTACATTATTGAGAGCCACAGAAATTAAACATGTTCTTCAAGTTGTTAAATGATTCAGCATAAAATTTAAGCACATGTTATCCTACACTGGAGTAATTTTTCTCTATAATGAACTGGAAGATGGCAAGCTGTTCCACTGAAAGTGGCTGAAATCCTAGAATCATAGAATGGTTAGGGTTAGAAGGGACCTCAAAGATCATCTAATTCCAATCCCCCTGCCATGGCCAGGGACACCCTACACTAGACCAGGTTGCCCAAAGACCCATCCAACCTGGCCTTGAACACTCTGAGGGAGGGAGCCTCCACAACTGCTCTGGGCAAACTGTGCCAGTGCCTCACCACCCTCACAGTAAAGAATTTCTTCCTAATGTCCAATCTAAATCCCTCCTCTTTTAGTTTATACCCATTACCCCTTGTCCTGTCACTACATTCCCTAAGAAACAACCCCTCTCCAGCTTTCCTGTAGGTCCCCTTTAGGTACTGGAATGCCGCGATTAGGCCTCCCCGGAGCCTTCTCTTTGCCTGGCTGAACAAGCCCAGCTCCCTCAGCCTGTCCTCACAGGAGAGGTGCTCCAGCCCTCTGATCAACTTTGTGGCCCTCCTCTGCACTTGCTTCAGCAGCTCCACGTCTTTCCTGTACTGAGGATTCCAGAGCTGGATGCAGTACTCCAGGTGGGGGCTCACAAGAGTGGAGAGTAGAGGGAGAGAATCACCTCCCTCGACCTGCTGGCCATACTATTTTTGATGCAGCCCAGGACAAAGTTGGCTTTCTGGGTTGCCAGTGCACACTGCCGGCTCCTGTTGAGTTTTTGTCTTCGGGAAGGCATTACCTTCTTCAGGACTCTGTAAATAAAGTACCTTCCTAAGGCCTACAAAAAGATATTAGTTTTTATGTACAAACTTTCTTCTAAATACTCTAATGTGCAGCAGTTTTAAACCTTATTAACAGCCTTGCAGACTCCAGTACCACCCATTTTGCCTCTTGAACCATGTGATACATACAGACTGTGCTTTCACTTATTTCTAATAACACAATGTATTCTACACAACCTTCTTACTAGTGGTTGCTGTGTCATATTAACTAAGATTCTTCACCGAATTTCACCATATGGAATACAGTTTTCTCGGGGTTTTTTTTGTTTGTTTTAATTTGTTAAGAATTGTGATATAGGTCTAAAACCTTATCTGATCCATCATTTGAAAAAGAAATGCTGTGGATTTTGTCTTACGGCACATGGGAATGGCTTGCTCCTGTGTCTTTAAGAATTCCCTCTTGAAGAATGCCCACCCTTCCTGGATCTCTTTATCCTCCAGGACCGCCTCCCAAGGGATTCTTTCAACTAGTATTGTAAGCAGGTCAAAATTTGGTCTCTGACAGTCCATGGTGACAGTCTTGCTGATCCCCCTCCTTACTTCATTATATACTGAAAATTCTATCATTTCATGATCACTAAGTCCAAGGCAACCTCCAAACACCACATCCCCCCCTAGTCCTTCTCTATTAGTGAATAGTAGGTTGAGCAGGGCACCTCCCCTGGTAGACTCACTTACCAGCTGCATCAGGAAGTTATCTTCCACACACTTAAGAAACCTCCTACACTGTTTCCTCTCTGCCATGTTGTATTTCCAGCAGACATCTGGTAAGTTGAAGTCCTCTACAAGAACAAGGGCTATTGATTGCGAGACTTCTCCTAGCTGCTTGTAGAATGCTTCATCGGCTTTTTCATCCTGATTGGGTGGCCTGTAGCAGACTCCCAGCAGGACATCAGCCTTGTTAAGTTTCCTCTTCATCCTTACCGATAAGCACTCAACCTTCTCATTATGACTGTCAAGGTCTATACAATCAAAACACTCCCTAACATACAGAGCCACCCCACTGCCTCTCTTTCCACACCTATCCCTTCTGACGAGCTTATAGCCATGCATTGCAGCACTCCAGTCATGAGAGTCATCCCACCACGTTTCCATGATGGCGACTATGTCATAGCTGTCCTGCCTGACAATGGCTTCCAGCTCCTCCTGCTTATTGCCCATACTACGTGCATTGGTGTAGAGCACTTGAGGTGGGCTTTTGGTTTCGCTTCCACTAATGGTATGACACCCCTAGGCTCCTCTCTGTCAAGTCTGCTTAAATCCCCCTCCCCCATCAATGCTAGTTTAAAGACCTTTCAATAAAACCTGCCAACTCATGGGCAAGAAACCTCCTCATAAGAGTTTATCATGGAAATATATGGTTCTAAACATTTGACTTTTTAAATAATTAAAACCCATTACCAAGTTAAATTGCTATTTAGATATTTTAAAATTAATCATAAACGTAGGACCACTGAGAGTCTTGGGTTGTGGCTTTGTTGGGTGGTTTTGGTGGTGGCTGTTTTTAAAATTTGTTTGTATGTTTATTTTGTTTTGTTGGGGTTTTTTACTTTATGCTCATTTTTCTTCTCTGTATATTTTGACTGCTTTGGAATTCTCAGCACAATATTATGCAGACACATTTGAGCTCAGTGGCTATTTCTGAAACTCCTACAGACAAATCCAGATTTGAATGCAACTCTCTGGGCTCCGGATGCATAATTTAGCAATCAGATTTTGTATTTGCTGCAGCATGACCTTGACATCTGTGTGCATAAAGTTTCTTATATTTTGCACATATTTAAACACCTAGCAGTAGATACTTATATGAATTTAACTTTGAAATCTATGTAAACACCTCTGGGTTTTAATCTTATGCATATTAATGACTATTCACTAGAAGTATTTTTATTGTGGTCAAAAATCAAAATCATAGATATTTGTGTAACGTAGATTTTTTTTTCCCCCAACAGAATTTGTTTCAGTGTTTACTGTCAGTTAGTATCATCCAGAGCTGTCCTTACCTTTGTGGTAAACCTTAGGGTTTACTTTTCAAATAGAGATGATATGTGTAGTTTAAACGTTTGTGTGCAGATTAGTTTTGGTTTATTTTCCTCCTTTCGTCTGAAGAAATCTCCACAAGATGCACTTGACTTTAGGATAACAAAGGGCAACTTGTAGTAGATTTTACTTAAATTAAACTTAAAACCAAGATTCACAAGAAGTGAGGACAGAACAGAGACCGAAGTCTTAATCTACAAAGCAGAAATCTAACTCACTTGACATGCAGTATCCTACCTGGATGTCAGCAGATGGTTTCAAACTATAGCAAAGGTTGAATTTCTTTGACATTTGAAGCACAGTGGTCTTTAACATCTGCTGTCCCCTGATGTGTGCTTGACAGCTCATTTCAGCAAGGGATACACAACATCGTATAGGCATTTTTTTCCAGTTTGTACAGCTGGGAATAACCTGGCCCATAAAGCGCAGTACCTTTCAAAGTATTTGGATATGCCATCATATTTTCTAGATTTTTTCAATTATTTCAGCAACTTCTAATATTTATAATTAGAGGTCTAATCTGCTATAGAAACAAAATATTTATTTACACAATAGCATGTTCTATTCCATTGGTCCAAAATAGTTGAACTAAATACTGATCTATTTGTTTTAATAAATGTCAGTCATTTACAAACAAATTGCTTCTGCAGTAACATTGATGGAAGTAAATAACTCTGACAGAAATATTGTTAATATACCATTTATGGAACCATGTTTTTAATTCTATCCTATTGTTACAGTTATTTTGTTTTCTTATTTTCGTAAAAATGAGAACCCAAGTAAAAGGGGATACATAAAAGCTTTTGATATCTTGTCAACATGGAAAATATAATTTGTTAAAACGTGTGTTTTAACTGTAAACATTTTTATTTTTTAAGGCATAAGCAACAACCGATGCAACTACTTAAGACAACTGTAATAAGATGCAGATACATTGAACTCACGACATTACTCTCTACTTCCTTTTCTTTGCCAAAATAAACTTTCATTTCCCAGGGGGTGTTGGGTCAGTAAGTTGAGATAAGTGGCAGAACAGCACTATGTATTCATTAATTTCTGCAAGAACCATATCCTAACTGAAAATCTCTAATTTATTTCTTAAATGACAAGAAACCTCCTCCATGTAGGCTGTTACCCTGTGGTCGCCATGGCTGATATAAGACTGCTCTGCCACTTCATGTTATCTCCACTTACTGACCCAGCTGAGAACTCCCCATGGTGGATGGGAAGCAATTTTTATCTTTTTTTTTCCATCCAATCAAGAATAAAAGAAACAGGAAGAATGAAGATTAGTAGATGTTACTTTCCACTACTACCCTGACCTGTAGAATCATTAAATTTCTTACACAGCTTCCCTGTTCTGAAGAATAATTGTTATTCATTTTGCCTAAATTAACTGATATTTATGACTACTGTTATTTATATTTTTCACTGATCCTTCTCTAAAATGTTAGGTGACTTTTTACAGAAGCAGCTGAACAAATTGACATAGGAACCCTACCAAGTGAAGAAATATTTCTGGGTTTTTAGATATAGAGTTCTTACAAAAGCATTAAGTATCTAAAAATAATTCCAGAGTCTCTTTCTTCAATACTAGAATTAACATCTAAGGCAATAAACTTATCTACTTCAAGGCAAATTCATTGAAGACTTTTCATAAGAAATTGGCCATGGTAGAAGACATGTCCTTTATAGATCTTTTGTCACATCTCTCAGTCCAGTGTCATTTGTCTTAGTCACCCTGGGTCATTTGAGATGGCACTAAATATCAGTGTGGGGCAACTGAATTAAGCCAAAAGTACAACCAGTGGAGGCTAAAAGTGGCTGAATCTTGCTGACAAGTGATTAAATTCAACGGACACCTCTCAAATTCAAGGGATACCTAGTAACACAAGATATGTAAGCAACCTTCCATCTGTAACCATTACGTGATTTTTGAGAATACAGTGATAACTGTTGTGTTTAGATTATATTGTGCCCTGCAACACATGACCTTACAGCTCTCTGCATTCTGATGCTGGTAAAGTTCCCCAGATTTGTTTGATTTATTAGTAGAGACATAGCCCAAAGAGCCTATATGTGCAATCAGTCTGTAGAATTTTATGGCACCGAATGTGTACAGAATAATTCCACATTATGTGTGTAATAGATGAAACCTGTTCAGTATCTATTGCCTGCTGATGGTAGACACCCATTTAATGCCAAGAGCTGGGGCTTTGGCAGTGCAGGTCCATGCATTGAGACAAAACTGCTAGTCATGCTGATTGACATGCATGAACATTTTGTCAGTGCATGATTTTTTTCACAAATATCTGATTTCTGCAACCAGTCTTTGTCATAAAACGTAATATAAACATTGGCTTTTTTCCTGTATGGGAGGGCAAAAATGTCATTCAAACACTGTCAGTCTTAATCCATGACTTTCTACTCTCTGCCATTGAACACAATGAATAGATATCTAGTTCCTATGCAGATATCTTAGCAAATTTAAAATCTCAGCTCTTACATTCCCTCAGAGGGAATTTTACAAATAAATACAAGATTTGTACTTTGTCATATCAGGCTTGCTTAGCTTTATCACATATAATCTTCAGGCATGCAAAAAATCAGTTGTGCTGTCTTTGGTCTCATCGTATCTACTCCAGAGTTTCTACCCTCAGGCTTTCAATCCTAGCTTATGGAATTTTTTACATGAATGAATAAAGTTCATGAACAGATGCACTGTGTAGTCCTCAATTTCCAAATAAGCCACTTCCTATAATCTATTTTTCTAATGTTCAGATTTTTAAAGTGTGAATATCACAAAACTGTAAGTAAAATTTTGAGTCCATTTTTTTAAGTGCTTGGTTTTTTTCAGGACAATACTCCTGCAAAATGTAGCAAAATTATCTTTAGATGGTAAAGAGCCTTAAAAATAGGAAACTATTTAAAATTGATGAGCTAAGACTATTTATTTTGTATTATTTGAATATTTTGATAATGAGCTACAAATCAACAAATCAACAAGATTAACTTAAAGCATGTACCCCTCCCCCCCACCTTGATATTAAAGAACTTAGACCAATAAATGGCAAACAAAACCAGTGTAATTTGGAAACTGATAGCTCTTGCTTGTGTGCTGTTCCATTTCTGTTTAAGGCCAGTATATGTACCTAAGTGAAATACTCATCTGTGGATCTACTGTTTGTCCCTCACCTATATTCCATGTTATTGCTTTAACTGACTGGAAATATTCAGGGAATAAATGTTTCCTCTGTCAACTTCCTACAAGCTTCTAATCTCTCTTTACTAAAGAGCTTCACTGCACACATTTATTCTAGCCTCCTGGGAGTCTAGATTTTCTCCCTAATGTATTCCTTCCTACACCAGTCTTAGAATGCTCCTATATTTTAATAGGAATCTGGTCAATTCATAGTAAATGTCACTACATCAAAATAATGCATTGTCTGACTCATCTTATTTATTGAAGAGACAGAAACTTTCAGTCTTTCTAAATGTGAATAAAAAATGTCATCACCATTGGCAGCAGGGATATAATACAATGAATCACATCATACATCTGGTAGATACATACAGAGTTGTTTGAAATTGCCAAATGGTTTCGATCACAGATGTAATAGTGGTCTCCTGTGACAAGGCTTTAGAAAATTTAAGCTTGTATGCCTTGACACTATCTTTTAGTACCTAACTCTTGAATTTGAAAAGGGAAATGAAGAAAATACTTCTAATTCACACTTATAATATGACAGAATGGACCTTCTCTGACATACTCATCTCTTTACCTAAGTAAATTTCTCAGAAATGGTGACTAGGTTTAATCCATTATACCTTTTGTGTTTTTTTTAAAGTATTTGATTATTAAAGGCAAACTTCCAGTTTGCTCTTGTAATTTTAAACTTAACAATAACAGTAACATTTTTATTGTTTAAACTGCATTATACTTGATTTTCAGAAAACCTTGTAGGTTTTCCTGTGATTTTGTGAATTAAAAAAAATAAAATAATTATCTTCTTCCTTCAAAGCTTAAGGATAGTGTGGAAGTGATATCACCTCTCTATCAACATAGAATTAGTTTATATCTTAGGGTATGAACAGAAAACTCACCTATAAGATTTCCTTTATTCTTTTTTTTGCTTTTAAGAAAAGGGGAAATACTACAGTCCACTAAAGCAGCCTACAGTATATTGGTTGCAGTCAAAACTACCCTCTATCTTTGATAAGTAAATGATTGAGCTCAAAGGTATGGACAGTGCTAGTAAAATCAATAGACAACTTAACCTGCTTGTAGTTAGACGTTCAGAAAGTGCTTACCTATATTGTACATAGAATGGATGTCTAAAACATGTCTACTGGCCTATGCAATCTCAGATTAGATAAACTTTAACTATCTGAAGTTAGTTCATGTTCTTGTCTTACACATCTAAATGTACAAACTGCTAACTCTAAGTTGCTCATGAAGTTAGTTATGAGGGAAGAAACAGAATGTCTGAGAAAACTAATGCCCAGCTCTATAAAACACACAATTTTAAATCAAAAGGAATAACCTGAACAGTGAAGTGCCATTACTAACAAAAGGAAACATCAGAGACAAAGCATTCACAACCAAGAATACTGCTGACAGGCTGTGGCCAATGATACATTCTGCGTATAATATATTGCCCTTTTCCAGTTTTATTATTTATAAACAAGACAAGACAGAATAAAACTTGAGAATCCAAAATGGTAAAATTGGCTGGAACTCCTAGTTGACAGATATGCCACTGCCATCCTCCATCACTGAAATATATTCCTGTTTCTTATTCAATCCTCAAGCTGTGAACAGTAGTCACTGAAACTAAGCTGAAAAATTAATGACACTACAGTCACAGCTGTAGCAGTGTCTCTGAGTGCTTCCACTGGATTTTGAACTGCTCTTTAGACATAGCTTGACTGCAGGAGTGGAAGAGAAGAGAGTTTTATAAACAAATCACATTAGTACTGCCAAAATGGAGCACCTAGTCTAGTGTGTGGATGAAGTGTTTGGTCAGTCACTGGTCTCTTCTTTACCTCCATGTGAGGGAGGATAGTGTTTACAATTACCACATCAGAAAACTAGCACATCAGTATTATCATAAAGTTCCAGAATGTCTTTCTAAGTAGAACAATTACAAATTACAAATTACAATAGTCACAGGAATTAGTTAAAAAATACAAATATAGTTAAACCATGAATATTTATAATATCTAAAATATGGGTTATAACAGTTTTCCTGTAGTCTAACTTAAGTAGCTGTAATCCATTCAATTCTTTTCATGATCATTTTTTTATATAAAACTAAATCTTTCTAAACTTGTCTTTCTCTCTGAATCCACGACAGAACTGAGTTTTTTTTAAAAAAAAAAAAAAAGAGGCAAAACCACCGAGAGAATGAAATTAAGGTTTGGTGCCTCAGGTTTATACAAACACAGCACTACAAATATTACATTGGCTGGATCTATAGTTTGCCTACAGAATGAATTCCATGTAAACTTTAAAGTAGACTTCCAACAAAGTTGCAAAATGAATTAATTTGCAAGAGTTTAAGTTGCCTGTTGAAAGTAACTCTACTTCAAACTGTTATCTTTTTCTTACTGGGAAATACTGAAAGAGTGGTACAAGCTAGGCAAGTGAAAATGACGGATGTATAACATGATTTAATATTTACTGGATGATGCTCCTGCATTTGGAAATCTAAAATGAGATTGCATTTGGTAAGATTTGTGAATGCAAGAGAAGGCTATTAAAACAATTTTTTTTCTCTGCTTATGGCATGCTAGAAGTGAACTAGAACCTAGAAGTGAATTTATGAAAAATGTGCAGATTGAGAATTTCAGAAACAAAAAAGGTCTAATCCTGAAAGCCTTCATCTTTAAATCTTACAAGTCTCTTAGTAATAGATTCATATTATTTATATCATGTAAAACTAAAAGTTGTGACTCTACTAACTCTCAAGGACACTACTAAAAGCCATTACACAAAAGAGTGTGTTTCAGAAGCTTGTAGTGATGGCACAAGCACTTTCCCTGTTTCCTCTGCTGAAATGATCTTGCAGGGAGAGTGAGACTTTGAAGAAATTACTCCACAGCAGTTTTCACCACGCAAAGAAGACCTTCCAAGAGAAGACCATTCAGGAATATAATACCTCTGGTTAGAATCACTGCATTTAGCTGTTCTTCATGGAAATTGCTTCCAAAACGTCTCCAGCAAAGCATGACCTCTAGTAACCTCAGCAGGACTTCATTTCAGCAATGAAAAAATATGCTACAGGACTTTTTTTTACATGACTTACATATTTCTTAAAGTAATAAAGCAAGCCAGTGGATAAAAAATGTGCACAATGAGGAAGATGTATTCTCTTCAGTTTATTTTATTATTCTGCTGATGTGCCCTTCAGCACAGATACTGGTTTCATAATTCACCTTTCACATCTATTTCATGTAGTTTTCACCTCAGCTTGGAGGATTTTCATTCAAGTGTTGACCTGAACTGACCCTTTTGAACTTCTATGATCTGACTATCACAGCATAAAACAAACAAACAAAGAAAATAAAATTGAAACTGTAATATTCAGTTTCATTTATGCACTATAGATTTTTGTTTAGCTTCCATTTCCTTTTCTCTTCCTTGCTGCTTCCACCTCCTTTTCTCTTCCTTGCTTGAATGCCACATAACGTCAAAAATGCAGTCCTAAGTCAAAAAGAGAACATAAACTCCTAGAACATTAGAAGATTATGTATTATGAAAACTTTATACTGTTTATTTCAGTAGAGAAAGACTAAAAGAAGCACGACTGTATAATAATTCATACATATTGTATGTTCCGTCTGTTAGTTATTTGGTATTGTTTAATTGATGAGTCTAAGGGGTTAATTCAAGCAGAAATTGACAGCATATACAGAAGAAGGGAGACAATGAGTTGACAGCAGCTGTTCCAGCAAATACCTGAGACAATGCAGAAAACTAAATGCTTTGAAGTCTATGCTTGCCCTCCTGCTGAGCTGTCAAACTGGTTTGATCAAGTTCCAGTCATAGGTGGAAACAAAGATTTTCATTAACTTTACAAAGGGACACACTTCCTAAAGTTGGACTCAAAGCTTAGCTGAAACCAAAGTTCCGCAACTGAGATCTTCAGATAAGTTTGACCTGTGTAAATGTTCAGGGAGGACAGATATGAAACAAATATTTCCTTTTCTAGTTGTTATTCCAATTTTAAATTCAAATAATATTTTATTTGGCAAAGGCTGTTTCAGATCACTGCATTAACCAATTCATTACAGCTCTGAGAAAGCTTTCAAGGTGTTAAATCTATTGAGATCTCTTCATTAACAACACAAAGTGTAGTAAAAGGATTAGGTCAAAGATAACGTGTAGTTCAGCTGTCCTGCAGGTCTTGACTCGGTTAGAGGTCAAAACTACAACTAGATCTGATATCATGAGAAGGATGACCTATATGTGAATCCATAATGAGACAGGGAATTATGTCAGCAAATAAAAGAACATTGTTCTAGCTAGTGTGTAAAGTGAGAACAGACATACTTGCCTATCAATTACAGATTCAATGAAAGAAAATTTCAAGCATTAAAAGAGCTCTATTAAAACTTTACACCACACAAGAACATGGCTAATATGTCTAGCTTTCTTCTAGAAAATACAAATCTCTACCACTTAAGAGTTTTAAAATATACTCGTGGTTCTCAGATGTTTGCTTGCTTAACAGTTTTTACTGTTTAGTAGCATAACACTGAGCTTGCAAACACGTAATTGGATGTATTTTTCTTCTTTCATTCAACCTTGAGAGAGCTACAAGGGCAAAATCTATTTGGTGACAGTGGGATTCGTCTAATCAAAACCAGACATCTAAAGTAGAAATGTTTGTGTCTGAAATAATCATTCCAGATTCCCTTCATAGTTAATAGTGGGGGAAAAAAACCACTTGTAGGGTATGATTTATACTTATAGGGTCTGATTTATTTTATTCTAACATAGCTATGTAAAGTAGGATGTACGAATTCCATGTTATTGCCCAAGACAGCTTCCAGTTACTGTGGAGTTTGATGACACTTTAGAAAGAGATTAGTATGTTGAAGTCAGGAGTGCTGCAGAGTGCTAAAATCTGTGTAAAAGCCTTAAAAAGCAGTTTAATATCCCAAGAGGTTAATTTTCTAATTTTTATACTCTGAACAGATTTTACAGAAAGGGAAAATATCTTCCTGTTTTTTGTCCATCATGGGAAATGAGAGCTTGAACCTGTGTTGGTTCAAGCTAAGAAAAAAATGAACTGTGTGTTTTTCACCATGTATTATAAAGGAAATTCAGGAGCTGAGCAACACAGCATGTAGCTGTGAAGAGAAGATATAAAGACATCACGTGTCAGTCTGGTGCATCCTGAGACCTGAGGTCTCTGTCTCAGGTCAATGGACATGACTGCTGTTTTCCCATTTGAAGGTTTGTCCATTAGGGATTGCAGAGAGGCACATGGACTCCCACCCACACAGCAGGCCACACCTAGTGTCACAGAGCGCTGCCTTTAACATCCACACAAAAACTACCAAAACTCATGTAAAACTTAAGTAGGTATAACAAAGTCCTGATCCTCCTCTCTACCTGATCAGGCTTGGAGGTTCGCTAGTAAAAGCACACACCTAGATTCTCAAGCATACCTGTATTTGTGAATCTCTCAAATATTGGTAAGGGCTTGCAGCCTGTTTAATAACCCTTCCCAGATCCTGGGCCCTCATGACCAGTATACAGATGTCTTCCTGCTCACTGGCTAGTCTGATATGATATTCACTGGCAGAGACACACACTTGTACACTTGACTCACAATCACCCTGATACTCTCAGATCTCTAAAATATCATATTGGGCTCTCAGACCTGCTTAATATCCATGCCTGGAACCTGGGCACACTTACCTACTCAGACTTTGAGCCTTACCAGAAACGGGCTTTCCTCCTACTTGCCTGCTAGTTCAACTTGAAATTTATTACTGACATACATTGAGTTAAAATCACTAGGGGGAAAATATATGGTCTGGTTCCTCCAAGCTGCTGGCACATAAGCTTTGCAGCACTTGCAGATGGGATAAACTACATAGAAAGATACTTAAGAAAGTATTTACTGAGAAGATAGATTGCAGTGATCAGATGCAGGGCTCAGCCATACAAGCACACTGACAGGTATCTGCTTACATGGGATCTGCTCCGTACATCCTTCCTCCTCCCCATTTTCTCACTCTTGTTCCTCCCTGATGTGACCTGATTCCCCTTTTCCCCCACCTTTGGTCGTTCCCTTGAACAACCCATAACAAATTTTGTACAGTTCCACATGCCCCTTCTTGTAGCCCATGGTAAGTGTCGCAAAGTCCTACAGGAACCCCTGAAGTATCTGATAATATTCATGCTAGTCTTCTTCTTATCAGTTGAAAGTTCAAGGCTCCTTTCAAGGCTATGTTTGAGTGTTTTCTTAATGGCCCATCAATCAGCAGGTGAAAAGTTCTGGTCTTTGTTATTGTCTCGGTTATCACTTTCTCCTCATGTTTGTGTATCTATGTGTTTAATTTATCACTTTCCTTGTTATTTGTTATTTCTTTTATATTGAATAGTCCTTAAACAGATAACAATGAATCAGATGCCCTCACACTGCACATTTCCTTACACTGTCCAGACTGATTTTCTAGTGCCAGTTGATGTTTATTTTAATTCTCGGGACATTTATTGGAGCATGCTCTGGCTCCCATTTGAGGCATAAGTCTATGGACTTTTGGGGGCTTTTTGTTCTTGTTATTTGAATGGAAACCAGAGGTGGACAAGAAGTAAGCTCTGCCATAATCTTCTGCATGCTCATCTCTTTCAAACCACATAATCTGATTTTGTTTCATTCTTAGATTTAGTAATCACATATAGTTTAGAATTGACTGTAAGGTTCACACAAGCAGTAGGCAATAGATGGGTCAGAAAAGCAGGCTATTGCTGACAGAGAGCCAGCAGGAGGTCTGTGTAAGAGAGGTGTCACTAACAAGAAAGCAAGCTGCAATTGTAAATTAAAGGAATTAAGTGTTTTTAAAAGAAAATTATCTTTGCTACTACTGTTGAAGTCATTGTACATACATTTTGAGTTTTGTACTCCTTGTTTTTTAGTAGTCTTAGTCAAACAATCTTGGACCTTCTTTTTTCTTGGACTCTTAAATGTTTCTGTTGAGTATTGTATTTAGATCGTCCCACATGGTTATATTTGACTTAATGACAAAAATTTGTATTCTTTAATTTTGAAAGTGCATTTCTTACATTGTCTCATTTGCAGTAGCCTGTCTAGATATTAACACTTAGTTCTGGCTCTTTTTATTTTCCTGGTTGCTTTTTACTCAGCTTGCTAGTATCCTTGTATTTTTAAGGCAAAATCTACTTGATGAGAATTTTGCCTTTGGACTAAAGCAATATAAACATTAAATTGAATGGCATTCATACAGTTATAGAAAAATACAGGTTGGAAGGAAGCTGTTGATTCCACAAAAAGAAAGGGAGAAGTGAAGGGAAAAAGCTTATGAGGGAAAGCCTAGAGAGATTTCTGGAGAGTTTGTCCTGTTATTCTCACTATTACCAGTGTCATCACACAAAGGGCAATAAAAACTTTCCAAACAGAAATGCAGTTTAGAAAGCAAATACTGGTTTATTCAATGCTGGGCACGTGGGGGATTTCTCCTCCTAACAGGTGCACCTAACATACAAACACACACATATTTATATTCTCAGACCACAAAGTCACAATTACCCCACGTATTTACTTCATTATAGAACCATAGAATCATAAAGGTTGGAAGAGACCTCAGGGATCATCCAGTTCAAACATCCCACCACCACCTATTAACCACTAAAGCATGTCCTTCAGTACTACGTCTAACCTTTCCTTAAACACCTGCAGGGACGGTGACTCCACCAACTCCCTGGGCAACCCGTTCCAATGTCCGATCACCCTTTCAGAGAAGAAATTTCTCCTCATCTCCAAAGTGAACCTCCCCTGGCGCAACTTGCAGCCATTCCCCCTTGTCCTGTCACTAGTTATCTGCGAGAAGAGGCCAACCCCCAGCTCGCCACAACTTCCTTTCAGGTAGTTGTAGAGGACAATAAGGTCTGCCCTGAGCTTTCTCTTTTCCAGACTAAACAAGCCCAGTTCCTTCAGCCGCTCCTCATAAGACCTGTGCTCCAG
>VWZZ01005175.1:87104-98181 GCA_013399095.1 Psophia crepitans | reverse complement strand
CGGCTCATGTCCAGGTGAGCATCAATCAACACCCCCAGGTCCTTTTCCTCTGTAGAACTTTCCAGCCACCCTGCCCCCAGCCTGATTATGATTGGTATAACTCTCTCTTGCTTTGCTTTTACAGTGACAGACTTAAAATAATTCAGTGCACATGCTTAGCAAGGGGTGGTCGCACCTTGGAGGCAGGTAGCTTTTGGGATGGAGTTGAAGAAGGTTCAACCAAAGGACATGTTCTTAACAGAAAATGAAATATTAATGGTCCATAGCTGGCTCAGGGTAACAACTGTGCAGTTTATTTGCCAGTCACTCTAACTGGGCATCCTTGTCTCTCCACTTTCTATACCTAGCCCTGTTGCCCAGTGGGGCTGGGGCTATACAGGGGCCATAGCAGCAAAGCTGGTTACTAACAACATATATGATGCAAACATTCCAACATTGCTTTGTTTGTGTTAACCATCCCATCACCTTGGTCCCATCACCTTGATTACACTGGCTACAATGGTTACAGCAGTGTATGTTTTTTTTAGGAAACATAACAGGATCTGCTGTTGCCTCAAGGAACTCCTTCTTTATTAACACATAACATTAATTCTTGTCCTTTCCATCTACATTTCCAGAGCATTGATCTCCACAACACATTCCTGTACCCACACATAATATCACGGAATCATAGAATCATAGAATGGTTTGGGTTGGAAGGGACCACAACGATCATCTAGTTCCAACCCCCTGCCGTGGGCAGGGACACCCTACACTAGACCAGATTGCCCAAAGCCCCATCCAACCTGGCCTTGAACACTGCCAGGCATGGGGCACCCACAGCTTCTCTGGGCAACCTGTGCCAGTACCTCACCACCCTCATTGTAAAGAATTTCTTTTTGATGTCAAATCTCCCCTTTTATTTTAAACCCATTCCCCCTTGTCCTGTCACTACACTCTCTAATATGCTCAAGTCAGAATTACAGTACTTGCAGAATGAAATTTCTCTCTTTGTTGTACTAGTTTATCATTTATCTTAGCAATTGTGTTTGCAATCCAAAAATTCACAGTACGTGTTCCAGTTTATCTTAAAAATATTTTGGAAATTTGGTATTGGGCAGAAAGTCTTTATTGTTGATAAACTAGTACTGAACTCTTTAATAATTAGCTAATTAACTTTAATATCAGTTAAGACTAATGCTGACAAAAAACTATCGGAAGATTTTTCAGAACCCATGCCAATGTAGGTCAGAAATCAGTCGAATTACAGGCCTCAAATACTTCATAGCTAATCTATGCTCATATCTTCTGGGTGAATATTATCTTTAAATAAGCCTTTATCCCTCACTTCCTTCTTCCCCCCCCCCATATATTATTATATGGAGAAATTTAATATTCCCTCTTTTTTTTGCTTTGTTTTGTTTTTGTTTTGTTAGGTCAATATGGGCCTTTTTAATATGTTCTTCATAACTTTTCTTAAAATATCTCCTCCATTATTCTCAAAGCCTTTCTCTACACCTGTTACCCTATTAGCTTGTGTAGCTATATGATGTTTATTTTTAATATGCAAATTTCAAATTAGTTCCCTACACAATGACATGAATACTTCCTTAGCTGTATTAAGAATACTTTACTGTAGGAACACATTTGCTTTTAAAACTTCCCACAATTATCTATTTAAATAGCAGTATCTTATTTATGGCTCATAAATATTCAGAAACACATGCATTGATATGCATAGCCCATTTCTTCTGTTCCTGTAACAACTGATGAGCCCTCACTTTATGTTGTCTTGTCTTTCTATATTTTTTTTTTAATCCCATGAACTTACAATGTGTCATAAGTAGCAGCTCTACAGGCCACCTTGCCTGCTTCTGCTGCTATGTAATCGTGAATCCAATAAGATGTGAAGACTAAGGATGGAAGAAAAGGCTTTATACATCTTTCCTTGGTTTAAAAGCCCAAAGACTCATGTGAATTCCCTGAATTTGTGCACCCAATAGAGTTAAATTTTCCCAACTATGTGGCACTTTTCCTGCACAATGTCTTGAGGAAAGAAAGGAAATAAAACAATACATTTCAAATGAAAAGCTTTTTTTTTTTTTCCCTGTAACAAATAATTAGTAACACATCACATTGAAGGCTCAAAGAGTCACTTTGAATACCAAACAAGTTTTGCTCACATAACATCGTACATTCAGCCTTTGCATCAGGGCACTTTTAAAAAGAAGAATTAAATCCAGTCTTGTTGTTTCATATTCAAAATGCCTTTTAGTACTAAAAACTCTCGGAGAAAATATCACTGTCCAATAAACATACTGTCATACTCCTTCACAAAACATGTTTGCAATTTTGCCTATAAAATATTGTACATACATTCAATTGCAAGTCAGCTAAGTCAGATTTTTTTCATTACTTGAGTTTAACAACTTCTCAGTCGCAGAACTGGAACACATTCAATAAGAACAATCTTATTATGCTTGGTCAGGATATCAGTGTGTTTATTTTTTAGTTTTTCAAATCTGTAGTATGTACCTGCAGATAGAGAAGACATTTGATGCGTGGATTTTTAGATTGCAAAGAAATGGAATTTCATCTGTGTGAGACTGAGATATAATTTAGAACAAAAAAGAGTGATTGATAAGAAAGATCTCTTGGACAACAGGATCTGGACAGGCATGAAGTTATAGAAGTGTCAGTAAAGGAATATGAAATAAAATTCAAAGTGTTTCTATTTAATGAATGAAAATTAGATTTGAGTGACTCTAAGTGGGAAAATGTCAATAATTTATTTGAAAATGAAGATGTTTTAAAGTCTAATTCAATGCATATTTCATATATTTGTACGTGAAAGCATGGTGAAGTGAAAATGTTAAGTATGAAATCAGACTTTTTTTGCTAAATGGTACAAAAACAATATGGGTGGTGCTAGTAAAACATACACTGTATTTGTTCATGATAATGATATTCTGAACATTTTGCCACAGTATTATACCAAAATAATATTTTTTGTCAGGATTAAGTACCATAGAAGGAGGTTGTCATACAAACACGTACACTGAGACTGCTATATAAACTACATCGTAATCTAGATATAAATGAGAGATTCCTTCATTATCCTTTTGTTAATCTAGGAGGAAACAATCAGCCAAGAAAAGATCTGGATGTTCACTAATTTTCAGAGTGTTTTCTAAGAAGCAGGAATAGAACCACTTGGCAAAATGGAAAAGCTTTCACTTTTGTTTCAAGAAGTTAGGTACTTAACATTGACAGTAAGAGTAAGACTTAGTACACAACATCTAATATTTAAAACTAGGTGATGTTAATGAATAACTAAACAAAGGAATCTAAAGGTACTAATTTTTACAGAAACAATGTCTTTTAGTGCAGTCTCATTCACTCTAAAGTTTGAAGTAAGTATTCAGAAAAATCTTTATTCTTCATCTTTAAAAAGGATTGGATAAACAGTGTTTGGAAATAGATGTATTATCTTGTACTGAACAAATAAGAAAGAAATTAAAGGAAGTGCTTGTTGGTGGGAGGTCTATAGATGTTAATTTGAAAAAAGGTTGAACAGTGTCTGATAAAGCAGTTCCAACATAATTTCCATGGTTATGGAAACCTTTTCAAATGACAAAATACTTTTTTTCTGGATAATTTTCACTACAAAATCAAATATAATTCATACAATTTATAGTCCACATACATAATAAGATATAGTGAGTAACTCATTATGTAAGCAGAAATGTCTAATATACAGTCAGAAACTAATTAGGAATACAGTATTTCTTCCAGTAGAAGCTATCTATTGTAGTGATTCAGTTTCCTTTTTAATCTCTGTGCTAAATTAAGAAGGCTTTAAAATATTTCATGCTGAGGTGCCACTCCATAGTTTATGTTAATGTAAAAATAAAAATGATTTGCAAAGGAAAGGGTTTCAAAAGTTTAATAACCTATATTTAAAAGGATAGTAATTTTTATTGCTTGCATCAATTTCAGAGTTAAGGCGCCTACTGCAATTATTCATATCGCGCGTATCAGTGATACTTCAAATACTGTCACCCAGGTCTCTAAAATTTTAAAGAATATTTTCAGTACATTCAGGATCAGGAATTTTATAATCCTACTGCTCTAAGCTAAAAGGATAAAAAAAAATCCCCCACTGATATTTCCTACAAATAGGAAATTACCACGTGGTGAATGATTTCCTTAGGAAGATGTGATACAAAAAAAACCTAAGTGTCAAGCTTTTTAATTGTTTTGATGAAAACTCTGATAATGTCTTATCTATCCTTAAAAACTTGGGTAAATATCCTCTTTACATTATTTACATTACTGCACTGGTCCCTTTTTATTACTGGAACAACTTTTGCGTAAAAGCAGTGTTTCGTTTGCATTTTACCTTTGCTAACTCCTCCAGGTCCAAAACAAACCAAACAAAACAAAACAAAACCAAAAAATTAGTGTATATTGTTATAAGAAAACTTAATAAAGTCACAAAGAGGAATATGGCCATTGTGGTTTGCAATAATTGTCAAATATACCAACAGCCCTGCCCAGCCTCCACAGGACTCCCCCCACCCTGCCCATGGTCCATGTCCCCACTTCAGCCCTTTGGGGCTGTCAGCCCCTACCCCAGCGAGACAGCAGCGTGGCTGGTCTTCAGTTCCTTGAAGCCCTGGGCCCCACTGAGCTGGGCCCACCTGTGAGCCCACGTCCCAGCCCAACCTCAGCTTGTCTGCAGCCCCATGGAGATGCCCAACTCCTGGAGCTTCCCCTGGTGCCCCAAGGTTGCTGTGCTCTTAGCTGGGGTGGTGGGATCAGTCCTGGCTGCCAGGTCCTGCCTTCACAGACCCCAGGGGATTCACCTTTGGGTCCCTGGCCCTCATTGTGACCTTACAAAAATACAAGTCTTAGTATATTCAGTAACACAAAGAGGTCTAGGACTATGTCAAGGCAGCAAAAATCACCAGTCTATCATATACTTATTTACATCTGTACCTCAGTATTTTCGAATTTCCTCCCCAGAAGGACAGTTTTGAACCATCCATACTCTTTTTGGCATCTAAGGGTAGAATAGGCACTTGGATTAGGAAGCAGGACTGAACCTAGAACCCTCTGGTGCATTGTATATATTGTGATTTTTTTTCCCAGAATTTGAAACCTGGTTATTAATCACGAAAGCATCTGCATGACTGCAGATCTATGTATATGCTACATTCTTATGATTTCATGGAACTGCTCATGTTTAGCTTGAAATCTGTGAAGATATCTCCTCAGTTTATGCTGAAAATTTCTTCAGTAAGCTGTCTGACTCTTTAAAAATTTGCAGGAAAGCGCTAAATGCTGACTTTGTTTCCTTCATCTCACATAGACTGCCTAGGCTGCATTTTCTGACAATGTCTGCATCCATGTCCTTAAAAAGTTTTAGAAAGGGAATGAATCGTGCTTTTCCTTCTACCAAAAAGCACGAAGCATTGAGTAATTACCTCATATGAGAATGTTTTCTGACTTATAACTCCTGATCAGTCTTAGCACACTGCCAACTGAGTCTTCAATCATCATGGGTTAATTTGACTATAATTCCCAGTTAAACATCAGTAGTTCTTCGGTATCTTTATTTAAATTCAGCAGCAGAAAGTAGGTACTAAGTTGGAGTGTGTATAAAGGCCTCTGGCTCACTGTTTCTGCCTCGGAAATAGCTGTTTCTTGCCTAATGGGACTTAGAATGATTTGAAAAACAACTCTTCCCTTAGAAATATGCAAATTAATTTCTATCTTAGGTCAAAAATTTTTCAAATTAAGCCCTTGATTTCTGTTTAGAATTCTCACAAAAAAAAAAACAACAAACAAACAAAAAAACACCCCCAAAATATCTAGCCATTTGGGCCTTAGGATACCTTTTTGGGAAGCAGAATATGACAGTTCAGAACCTTGTGTGAATAAGTTTGAATGTAGAGACATACAATAGGCTATAATACTATAAAATGTACATGCTTCTTTGTATAGATAAAAAAGTTTATGTCTTTGGAATTACTAGAAATAATAAAAATTACATTCCCTGTGTCCTCCAATTGTCCCGTCTTTGCATGTTTTTCTCTTAAAGGGTTTGAAACTTTCAGAATGGCTTTCAAAGTAAATATATGATAGATATCTTTGTCAAAAAAAGCAGCTTGATTCCATGTTCCAGTTACTGTAGGTCAGCATCTACGGTCCCTGGATACCTGGGACCATAAGGGCTCTCTCAGCAGTCCCAGGGAACAGATTGGCTGTATAAACAGCACCAAACCAGCACATGCAGAAAAAGAGAAACCCTGCTGCTTCATTATTTTTCCTGCAGCTGTATGGGCTGTCTCGTGCCTCGCTTATAGTTTTATAGGGAGTAATCATATTGAGAACACCTGGGGTGACATGTAATTACAGCATGATTGTGTGGAAAAATGTGGGTCTATTCAAATTTCTCAGGGGCTATAGACAGCTGGTTCCTTTTAATTCTTACAACAGCATGTGTTCTGTAACAGCTGGAGATGCGTTTTTCTATTCAGCCTCATTTGATGGATTGATCATGAGGCAGGTGATCAGCAATTTCTAAACCGTAATCCCAACTCTGCCACTAACTTGCTGTTTTGCTGTTAGCCTTGGGCAAACCACTTAGGGTCAGATCCAGCTGAAGTATTTAAACACCAAAAGAATGACCTAGGTAGAATATAGACATTTGTGTCCAGAACTGCAGTTTTGAAATCCAAGTTAATCCTGCCTAACTTCACAAACATCCCAGTACAGAAGTTATAGGGGATTGCTGTTTTGTTTATAACTTCATCTTAAAGCTCTAGAGAAATTATTTGTAACTTATTTGAAATATTTGATTCTTTTGTCACATTTTTAGGGGTGATCAACAGACAAAAAAAATAAAATGCTGGACTTCCTGAGATATCAGTCCCATTGAACTCTTAAGTTCTAACAGTCCAGTAGAAAAAAGCAAAATAATTGTGCGAATGATGCAGTGAGATTATTAGTTTCTTTTGAAACATGACTACAGGGGAAACTTATTTTAAACCATTTTTATCCATAATCAGTTCTCTTTTATGCCTGGGGGAATGGAGTTGCATATCTTTCTTTCCTTTCCCTCCCCTCTCTGAAAAAGCAAAGGCATGCCCTATTCATCAGATTATAGGCTTGCTGAAAATAATTCAAGATTTTCCAATCCATAGAGTAAGAAAAATTGAATATGATTAGAACTTAATAGTTTTTCTTTTTAATGAGAACCCCAGACTCTCTTCTTTGACACCAAAAATTGTGTATTTATCTTAGTCAATGATTACTTAATATCAAAAGCGTGAATATAGTCATCAAAACCTAATATCTCTTCTTCCCAGTGCATGCTTGAATCACTTTAGCTACTAAATCACATTATCTCAGGCCTAGTAAGTATTGATTTTTTTCTAATTTTTATACTCTGAACAGATTTTACAGAAAGGGAAAATATTGTCTTCCTGTTCTTCGTCCATCATGGGAAAACAGAGCTTGAACCTACGTTGGTTCAAGCTAAGAAAATGAACTGTGTTTTTCACCATGTATTTTAAAGCAAGCCTAGGAGCTGAGCAACACAGCATGCAGTTTCACGTTTATAATCCTAGCAGTACAATCCAGAGACTTTTTCACAGGAATGAAGTTGTATGTTGCATTGCTTGTCTACTAGAGAGCAAAGTCTTTTAGGGGGAGGTCCAAAAATCCCACATAAGCATGCAAAGTGCCATTTAGTTTACATTTCTGTGCACAGAGCAAACAAAACAGTTCATAAAACAGTTCACAAAACAAAGAAAAAAATTAACAAAAGAGAACAACAATAGAATATAAAAACAGCTACTCTCCAAAGGCCTAAATGCTTTGGGGTATGGGATTACTTTATCTTTTTCACAACATTGTCCTAGTGATGTTGCATTTCAGTGGGGCTGAACATGCTGATGCCTATTTTATCCTTAAGTGGGTTAGGATTTTTCAAAATTGGGTATCAATATGTTCATATTCCATCGAGACCATAATCCAGTACACACATTCACTCAACAGAGTACACCTAAGTTACAGAAAGAAGCAAATCAAGTGTAAGGTATAACAGCCAAAGACATTCCGTGTGCAAAAGTCAGTTGCAGTGGAACAGGTGATACTGCTCACTAAAATGTACTATTTGCTTCAGCAGCTGTCCAGGAGACAGAGGACTTGGATTGAATGGTTATTTCATTGGAAAGAAGTTAAAATATACCTGAGAAAAACGAAGGTGGGAGTGAGAACTGACTACTCCTTCTGTTGCAGCAGTAGAAGACCTCAAAAACTGAATCTTCTGTAAAGATCAGGGAGACAAGTACTTACTGTGGAAAAAGGAGGGTTTTGTCCTTGCCTCTGCACTGCCATTTCACATTCCAAGGGGATTTTCTGCAACTGCTGGGTGGTATTTGCCACATTACCAACTTTACCTAGTTTTTATCCAGGCCTATCCCCCACCTCCATTAAGTATTTAAATACCTCAGCTAAACATGTCATAAAGTGAATATTTTACCTTAAAGACTGATAGTGTCACTTTATTTCCCAAAGTATTTGGATTGTTCTTTTTCAACTAAGACAATGCTTGGTGCTGAACAGAAGTTGTGGGGTTTTGTTTGTTGTTTGCTTACTTGCACTTCCAGGAGGTAAAATCCTTGCTTAGAATTTAACTCTGTGTTAGAAACTCAGAATGAACACCTTTATTCACAAAGTCTGCACTGAGAAAAATTTCGGGACATTCAACTCTCGATATCTGATGTTATTCTAGCATCATGTTTTGTTACTACCTTAAGGTAACCAAAATATATTTATATATATAGAGAAATCTCAAGGATTTTTGGTAGAATTATATTGGCAATGATAATTACAAGAGTAATAAAATGAAAATAAATGTCACCTTTGTTATTTTGCAATGCTACACAGTTGCTTCACATTAATTTTCAGAGGGTTTATTTTTCTCAGTTTTGCAATCAATCAAAATGATACTTATTTTAATGAGTGTCTTTTCAGGTCTCCACAGAACTCATCAATCACAGCAGTATCATTTGCTGCTCAAGTAGGGTAAACCTTTGTGATTGACACATAAAGTAACTTTGTGTGAAGGTGAATTTAATGAGCATGATGCTTATCAAGTTGTGTACAAACACACGCATCCTTGGATGTCATAAACACAGTTGCATTCCAGAAAGTAGAATAACTACTACCATCACACCATGGCCTCAGCATGCTCCACAGAGTTGTCTTTTTGGTCTTTACGTCTTTCCAGTTCTTTGATGACTACAGAAAGTTTCTTTTCCTACACACTCTTGAGCATCTAGGTTGATATGGTTTTGTGTGAATAGATAGTTCGTGATGATGAAAACTCAGTAAGAACACTGATATTTTATTGAAACAGTCATCTAAAGGAAATGGTTTTGAAAGCCTTCTAAAAGAAAAAAGCAGAATGTAAAGAACCCCCACCATCACTTCTTCAAATGAACTGTTGCCTTGATTCAGCTTTGTGTTTCTAGTTAAAATATGCTTGCCTTCCAAATAACTTCAAGAAAATTATTCTTTTAGATGTTCAGAATTTGTCCCCACATTATTTTCTGTGGGACATTTGGATGGCTTGCCCTAGTTAAATCAATAAGATATTCCCTATCACCTTATCCATTTATTCCTTTAAATTGAAAATAAAGAAATCCAGAGCATCTTGCAGCATTAAGCATGTACATTAAGGTATTGTATTTAAATGAATATTAAAACAAAATTGGTTTGTAACTTCACAAAATTTGTTAGCCAAGATTCAGACTGAAAAGACTTTTCAGGGTTGAGTGCTGCATCAGTTAGGATGATTCTATAACATTTAGTAAAATTAAATGGGACATTCATGCAAAGAGAAGAATTGTACTTTATTAGTAGTGTAATACCACTATTTGGAACTTGAAATTGTTTTTGCAAACACCTCTGTCAGTGACATCTTCAGTACCTGTCAAATTTTTAAAATATTATTTGTTAAGGAGCAATTGAAAAAAAAAAAGTTTAAATGTAATTTTAAAAGTTTGTTGTTTTTTTTTTTCAGTGAGGATTTATGTGTAGACATCAAGAAGTTCACTTTAGTCATCTCTTTAGAGAAAGTCATGATGCAAGGTATAAATGTTACTTTGAAATTAAGTATTTTTGTATTACAACTGTCCCAAATTCTTCCTGCCCATCACTTTTTTTCTGTTTTTCAGACAAATAGATAGGGCCATTCTGCTATACAAAAATCTACAGAAACATTTGGCGAAACTGACAGGTTGACTAAGCAGATTAAATAATGGAACTTTCTACAGAGAAAAAGTTATTGATTTTGCAGAGCAAACTAAATGAAAAAGTGGAGTGATTTTTTTCCCTCTGACTTTCTGAAATGCTAGTAATTCTACCTTTTCTAGTTAACAACAGAACGTAAGCAGAGATCACAGCTCTTGATTTTTTTAACTATTGTATTTTAAAGTACATTCGTACACTTTATAACTTTCACTCAAAATCATGAGAAGTCTTGAACAATATTTCCAAAATTTTGCTTTTCTAAATATTTATCCCATAGTTATTTCTAAATTGATAAAACATGATGTGGGTGTCACAGGCAAGACAGAATGCTTGACAACCCACAGCAGATTTGGGTAACAAGGTGTATTTAAGAACCAACAAGATTAGACCTTTGACCCCACTTATTTGCACACTCACTCACTAGCCCAGAGCATTGTGTTTGCTGGGTCACAGCTTCCCTTCCCTGCAGGAAGGTTGCTGTTGTGTAAGTATGTGCAGTGTTACTGATCGCATCATCCAAGATCCCTGACCATCCCCTGATTCTCATCTCCCTGCAGCTCTCTGATTTATGGGAACTTTCCTCTAAGCCTACTTCTTTTTGGAAATCCTTCTTTTTTGGTCCCAAATCCCAGGTTTTTCTAGTCTAAGTAGTCAAGAATAATGTGTTGTCACCTTCCTAACTGGTGGTTCAGCACATACTATGCCGGGTCCTGCACTTTGGCCACAACAACCCCAGGCAGCGCTACAGGCTGGGCGCGGGGTGGCTGGA
>VWZZ01005175.1:0-86615 GCA_013399095.1 Psophia crepitans | reverse complement strand
ATTCTATTCTATTCTATTCTATTCTATTCTATTCTATTCTATTCTATTCTATTATTGTTTAGTCCAACTGGTACCAACATTGTAGCCAGCTTGTACCCACTTCAGCTAGAAAGTATGAGGTTTCTACTTGAGAATTCAGAAATTCAGTTTTGGACATTCTCCCACTCACACATGTACATAATTATCTGCCATCCGTTAGCATTCATAATTTAAGCTATTTCTTTGTCTACATCAGGTTAGAAGGAGACCTGTTGTCATATTCTTTCAATAATCAGGGCACTGAATGGAACACTCCTGAGGCAAAAGTCTGGATCTTGTTCTTATATGACATTTGAATTTCAATCTTGTTAGTATTCCCTATAATACATTCTGTTCACTTTTCCAGATAACCATACTAGTTAAAAACTTTTTTTAATGAAGACCTTCATGCCACTTCTGAATACAGAAACTAGGTCTCTGTAGAGTTTTGTTTTGATCAAATTTAGTGGTTTGGGGTTTCTGTTTGTTTGGGGTTTTTTTTTAGATTAAACAAAATCTAATTCACACCCAACTTTATTGTCAAGTGTTGCCAAAGAAACAGTGTGGAGCTCTCTTATTTCCAAGGGCAAAAAGGGAAGATATTCAAAATTTTGATCAAATATTTGATTTTTCAATGTTTATTCAAAGCAAACAGATTCACTAAATTTCATTAATTGCACATAGCTATAAAATTGTTTTGTGCATGATATATTTCTTTAGTTACAGAAGAACAAATTACATGGAACATTAGTTCAACTTATATACTACGATTTTCTAGTTCTGGACAGAAATTAAGTTAGGTCTCTGGCTTGAAATCTTGTCATAGTATAATTGAAGTTTGTGAGGGGCATCAGGAGGTCTTTAATGCAAACTTTTTCTTAAAACAGGGTCAGTTATGAGATCAGACCAGGTGGTTCAGGGCTGTTTCTGGTCCCATCTTGAAAACTTACAAATACAGATAGTGTAGAATTTCTCTGGGTAACTTGCTCCACTGTTTCACTGTTCTCTTAGCTAAAGGTTTGGTTTATATTTAGTGCTCTCATTTCAATTTAAGTCTGTCATCACTCATTCTCTTGCCAAGCACTGCTGTGAAGAACCTCACTCTTGTCTTCTTGAGAACATCCTTGTGAACAGTAGAGGCTGCTGTGAGGCCCCCTTCAGGCATCTCTTCTCCAGGATAGACCTGCCCCATACTCTCTCCTTCTCCTAACAGGGCAAGTGCTCCAGCTCGGACCATCTTGCAGGCCGTTGCTGAGCTCGCTGCACTTTGTAGATATCTGTCTTATATTAGGCAGCCCATAACAGGGTACAGCATCCAGAATCATAAAATCATTAAGATTGGAAAAGACCTCACAGAATCACAGAATCACAAGGGTTGGAAGGGACCTCAAAAGATCATCTAGTCCAACCCCCCCTCGCCAAGGCAGGGCCACCTAGAGCACATCACTCAGGAACACGTCCAGTCGGGTTTTGAATGTCTCCAGAAAAGGAGACTCCACAACCTCTCTGGGCAGCCTGTTCCAGTGCTCTGTCACCTCCAAGATCACGTAATCAAACTGTCCCCCTACCACCTACATTACCTACTAAAACATGTCCCTAAGTACCACATCCAAACTTTCCTTAAACACCCCCAGGGACAGTGATCCCATCACCTCCCTGGGCACCCATTCCAATGCCTAACCACTCTTTCTGAGAAGAAATTTCTCCTAATTTCCAACCTAAACCTCCCCTGGTGCAACTTGCAACCATTCCCTCTTCCCAGTTGGTGGCTGGTCACGGATGGCGTTCCCCAGGGCTCAGTCTTGGGGCTGGTGTTGCTCAGCATGTTTATGGATGGTCTGGATGAGGGGATAGAGTGCACCCTCAGTAAGTTTGTAGATGACACCAAACTGGGAGGAAGTGTCCATCTGCTTGAGGGTAGGGTGGCTCTCCAGAGAGGTCTGGACAGATTGGATCGATGGGCCGAGGCCAACTGTATGAGGTTTAACAAGGCCAAGTGTCGAGTCCTGCACTTTGGCCACGACAATCCCGGGCAGCGCTACAGGCTTGGGCCGGAGTGGCTGGAGAGCTGCCTGGCAGAGAAGGACCTGGGGGTACTGGTTGACAGCTGACTCAACATGAGCCGGCAGTGTGCCCAGGTGACCAAGAAAGCTTATGGCATCCTGACCTGCATCAGGAATGGCGTGGCCAGCAGGAGTAGGGAAGTGATTGCCCCCCTGTACTTGACTCTTGGTGAGGCCACACCTTGAGTACTGTGTCCAGTTTTGGGCCCCTCAATACAAGGAAGATATTGAGCAGCTGAAGCATGTCCAGAGAAGGGCAACAAAACCGGTGAAGGGACTGGAAAACAAATCTTATGAGGAGCGGCTAAGGGAACTGGGCTTGTTTAATCTGGAGAAGAGGAGGCTCAGGGGAGACCTTATTGCCCTCTCCAACTATTGTAGTGAGGAGGGTGTTGGTCTCTCCTCCCAAGTAACAAGGGTAGGTTTAGGTTGGATATTAGGAAAAAGTTCTTCATTGAAAGAGTAGTGAGGTGTTGGAACAGACTGCCCAGATAGGTGGTTAAATCGCCATTCCTGGAGACATCCTAAAAGCGTGTAGATGTGGCACTCCAGGACATGATCTAGTAGGCATGGTGGTGTGAGGTTGACGGTTGGACTTGGTGATCTTGGAGGTCCTTTCCAACCTAAATGATTCTATGATTCTATGATTCTGACTACACAGGACTTGACAAGTGTCGAGTGGAAAGGTGGATGATCGCTTCCCTTGATCTCCTGGCCATGTTTTCCTTCATGCAGCCTAGGAGGCTGTTGGCCTTTCCTGCTGCCTGGGCACACTGTTAGTTCATATACATCCACTGTCCCCCAAGGTGTTTTCCACAGGGCTGCTCCTTAGCCAGGCCATACCCTGCCTGCTTTGCTGCAAGGAGGTCTTCCTTCTCTACGGCAGGACTTTTCATTTGTCCCTGACGAAGTTTACAATGTTCCTGTCAGTCCAAATGAGATATGCCTTTCAGGTATTGGTGTCTAATTTTCCTTAAATCCACGTAAGCATAGAGCTTCTTTCTTTTATCTATCTTGGATTAAGAGGTATGGAAATAATATCATAAAACCTTTCTAATGATTCTGTGCTAATTGTTGTTTACTCAGTAAATGGTCTGACTGAGTAAATGTGGACTACTTTGCATTATAATTCCTCTTACCATTTACGTAATTTCATTCAATGAATCTAGAGCTTTCTGAAATATATCTATTATCTACTGATACAACATTCCTAACATTAGAAAGGCAAAAAAAGGTATATTTTCTATCAAATATTTATCATCAAAGTTTCTGCTTTGAAGAGTATCATAACATTTTCTCTTCCTGGAGGTGTTTGCTCATGTTTGGATATAATCTAACATTTCATGAGCTATTTATTGGTTTTCATTATTTCCGTAGACAAGATCCTAAATTCATCAGGACGACAGAAGTCATTTTCATTGACCTGAAGCTTTATACAAATAGTCACAAGAGCATACCCAAGTGATTTTGTCTTTCAAATTCACTGCAGGTCGTATTGCTATTATCTGCTATATGATCTGAATTCAGTTTCAAGTGTTCACAAAAGTTCAAGAAAATCTTTAGACAATGTTCTGAAAAACATACAAGTGGAACATAATGTAACCATGCTTAAGCTTAAGTAGATACTTTAAGTGAAATTGGAAGTAAAGGGAATTTTTGCATGATCCACTGCAGATAAAATAATCTCAGTGACTCAGAATAAGAAATGGAAGGAGTGAGCTAGATATCAGTATAGTTACACAAATCACTTCAATATGAGTGCTTTAATACACACTATGGTAAGATAACAAAGGTTTTACGTTTGTCTTTGATTTTTTAATCCATAATTATAAGATTTTCATCAACATAACTTTAATCACTTTGCTGGAGTTTCCCATTTTTAGAATTATTTCAGTTTGATTATTCCAAGAATTACATATTTCATAAAGGTAAATAAATATATTTGTATGCTAATATACTTATTATTACTGGTGGTATGTTTGCCACTAAACGTGAAAGGAAAAATAAAAAATTAAACTATTTAAAGAAATATTTAACATTCTAAACTTCTTCTGAATGCTTCAATGATTCAATTTTTTTTAAAAAAATTAAAATATTTCAAAGATTTTAATAGTTCTGTATATTCTTATGATATTAGCTTTTCCTATTAAACACACTTCCTTATAATTTCAAACGCTGCAATTAAAGAGCTATGTATGAATTTTTTGGGTGTTTTTAGATACTTACGTTTCAGTGGTCATGAGTAAAAGGCCATGAAACAGGAATTGGAATGTTGAAAAACAGAAGTTCCATTATAATGTATTCAGATGAATTTTTTTATGAAGGTAAAGGTATAAAAACACAATTTTCAAAAGTAAATTAACTGAAATAATAACATGCTCTAGGATTGTTTATCAAATTATCAATTGTATATCCTTATCCTTCTATGACCAGGTGATCCGCCTGGTGGATGAGGGAAAGGCTGTTGATATAGTCTACCTAGACTTCAGCACAGCCTTTGACACGGCCTCCCACAGCATTCTCCTGGAGAAGCTGGCAGCCCATGGCCTGGACAGGTACACTCTTCGCTGGGTTCAAAACTGGCTGGGCGTCTGGGCCCAGAAGGTGGTGATGAATGAAGTCAAATCCAACTGGTGACTGGTCGTGAGTGGTGTTGCCCAGGGGTCGGTGTTGGGGCCCATCCTCTTCAGCATCTTTGTTGATGATTTGGATGAGGGAATTGAGTGCATTCTCAGNGCCTATTCTTAAAAGTCATACGGTCTTAAGGCAACTGAAGGCATTTGAAAGTTGTGTTACCATTTGCTAAATGATACTAATAGTTTACTCTTATTTAGCACAACAACAGTCTGTTCCAGTGCTGAGTGTCACAAGTGAAGTTTCTGGGGTTCGGAGAACTGCTCCGAAGGCACACCAGACCTGTGGCGCTCAGGAGCGAGAAGGCAGCACGTTCTGGTGCTGTATCCATCTTGTACAGATCTATCCCAGGAACAGGGAGGTGATCGTCCTCCTGTACTCAGCCCTGGTGAGGCTGCACCTCGAGTCCTGTGTTCAGCCCTGGAGCGTGTCCAGAGAAGGGCAACGAAACTGGTGAAGGGGCTGGAGCACAGGTCTTATGAGGAGCGGCTGAAGGAACTGGGCTTGTTTAGTCTGGAGAAGAGGAGGCTGATGGGAGACCTTATTGCCCTCTACAACTACCTGAAAGGAAGTTGTGATGACCTGGGGGTCAGCCTCTTCTCACAGCTAACTAGTGACAGGACAAGGGGGAATGGCTGCAAGTTGCGCCAGGGAAAGTTCAGGTTGGAGATTAGGAGAAAATTCTTCTCTGAAAGGGTGGTCGGGCATTGGAACGGGTTGCCCAGGGAGGTGGTGGAGTCCCTGCAGGTGTTTAAAGAAAGGTTGGATGTTGCACTTAAGGACATGGTTTAGTGGGTAATAGGTGGTAGGAGGATGGTTGGACTAGATGATCCTTGAGGTCTCTTCCAACCTTTTTGATTCTACGATTCTATCATTCTATGATTGCAGAAATAGTTTCTTTGCAGGTAAGATTGAGATGGATTTCTAGATGAAGATACGGGTTAACATTCATTTTGACAAAAAATACATTTATATGTAGTTTTTGTTTCTTTGTATTTTAGTAGAAAACTCTGAGGCTAAACATCAGTGTCGTTTAGTCTCTGTTGGATAAACTCCTAATCATGGATGTTTTTTAAATACCTTGTGAGAAATAGTGGTGATAGCTGGTAGGGAAATTTGCGAATCTTCTAATATACACTTCTTTATCTAAAAAGTTAATTCTACTGAGATAATTATTTCTCAGTTGCTTTGGGTCTTTAATTTGAAACCAGAAAACCTGAGTCTAGGTAACTGAGTATTCTCAGAAACAAACAACACAAACCAAAGAACATTACCTTATCTCCTGCATCTATTAATGAAACTCTTATACTGTTTATTGTAAGGTCAAAATAAACCAAATGGTTACTGCCTTCAGACTGGATTGTTGTCAATTACTGTAGTGGGTGAACTTTAGCTGGATGCCAGGTGTCCATCAAGCTGTTCTACCACTCCCCTCTTCAGCAGTAAGACAGAAGGGAGAAGAATAAGATGGGGGGGGGGGGGGGACAAAAACACAACAAACACCCNCAAAAACACAAACAAAAACCTTGTGGGTCAAGATAAGGGCAGTTTAATAAAGCAAAAGCAAAAGGCTGTGTGTGGAAACAAAGGAAAAACAAAAGATTCATTTTTTACTTTCCATCAGCAGGCAATATCTGGACACTTCCTGGGAAGCAGGACTTCTGCACATGTCACGGTTGCTCCAGATGTCATGAGTAACAAATGCTCCCCACTTCCTCCTCCTTTCTCTCAATTTCTTATTGCTGAGCAGACACCATATGGTACGGAATATCCCTTTGATCAGTTTGGGTCAACTGTTCTGTCTGTGTCCTCTCCCAAGATCTTGCCCACTCCCAGCCTACTGGTGAGGGGGAAATGGTGTAGAGACAGCCTGGGTTCTGTGCCAGCTCTGCCTAGCAGCAGCCAAACCCCTGATGTGTTATCACCGCCTTCCTAGCTACCAATACACAGCACGGCGCTATGAGGGCTGCTGTGGGGAAAATTAACTCCATGTCAGCCAGACCCAATATAATTACTGTTCACAGATATATTGAATGACTCTTTTTTTGCACAACAGTTATATTCCTACATAATTTTTTGTTTTGTTCTTATTTCTGATAATTGATTTTGACTTTTTAAGTTAGCATTGGAACAATTTTATGGTCAAACTATATCAGTAACTATATGATTAGAACATTTTCTTTGATCAATTCATCAGAGGAAGATCAAAAAAAAAAGGAGATGAAACCTAGTCAGCCGTGGCTCAATTTTCCAAGAAAACCCAAAGTCACAAACTATGTAATAATTTTCAAGCACTGAGTGAGAGGACCCCAAATTTAGAAATCCTAAATGTAAATCTCAAATATGAAACCTAATTGCTATCTGGCCTATTTGGTTTACACACAAAATGTGTATTTACTACTGTGTTTTAAGTGATCTATGCCAAAAAAAAAAAAAAAAAAAAAAAATTTTCAAAGATCAGTACTGTCATCAGTAGTCCCCTATATATCCAACACATATTCACATAATGATATAATAATCGCTAAGAAAATAAGAGAAAATACTTAACTGAGCTATAATAGTCCTTAACTATAAACAGAAGACTATAAAAGCTAAAGCTGAATAAAGAATCATAATGTATCAGTTAAAATAACCTGAAAAGTGGTTAGATAACTCAGTGAGGATTTATTTAGTAATGTATGAAATCAGAGGTGTGGTAGAATTGCATTAAGAATTTATTCAATCAATAATTATATCATCATGGAGTTAAAAAATTAAAGCGCATATAGTTCGTGGGTTACTTTTGCTTAGTAGATAGTTTAAACTTTTAAACATTCAAATGTACTGTGGTTTTCTTCAGAGAGAAAATTAATCACAAAAGTGCTTTGTTCAAAGTTGTAGAGGAATTTGACACAGTTTCACATCAAGGCAAAAGTCAAGCTGAAATGAAGAATTAATCTCATACAATATGAAATATTTACAGTTTCCGAGATCATTATTCTGATTTTAACCTCATTTTATCAGTAATGTTCGTCTAATCAGAAACAGACATGCATTTGTCACAGTGAGACTCATAAGTATATCCAGTGGGTCAAAAACTCAGTTTGAAAGGTAGAAACTAAAATGACAGAAGACAGAAAAGAAGTAATGCCCTGTCCAAAGTGTTGGTAGGAACCTAACTTGGCAGCGTAATGTAGAATGATCAATATATTTAAGATGAATGTCCACTCACCTTTGGAAAGCAGACCAGTACAGAAATCTCTGATTTCCTGAACAGTAGTTTCAGTTAAACTAACAATTTTTTTTTATTATTCTTTTTTGAAAAGCAAAGAAGCATCTCAATTTTTGCTGATGTTTGGCTTTGTAGCTTTCTACTCTATGAATGCACTTCTGATATTGGGGGATTTTTTTACCTGTACTTATTTTTAGAGGAACGTTTCTATTGCTAATGTCTGATTGGCAATGTTTCTATGGCTAATGTCTTTGCATAAAATGGGAAGTCAATCAGTAAAAAAAAACCACCAAAAACCAACCATCTTTTATTTCATCATAAGAAACAACAAACTTATTCTTGAAAATATACATGCAATCCTACTGTTCCTGATCGGAAAAAAGGAAGAACATTGATTGAGGAGTCAGTGATTCACATAACAGTTGGCCTATGTAGGGTCTGTTCTGTGCTGTGTTCAGCTGCACACACACAGCCTGGTCTTCAGGCCTGTGCTGTGTTGCAGAAATCCTTTGGTCATGGGGCAAATTTAGCCAGTTGGTAATAATAATGGTGGTACCTGCAGGCAGCTCCCAATTGGAAGTTACCAAATATTGGCAATTATGCCATCTGCATGTCCTTGTCTTTATCTAGAAGAAGTTCACACGTGAACATCCTTTTTGTTTGACAGAATAAATAATTAATAGAGTAGTATTCTTTTAAGAAAATTGTATAATGACTCAAATGACCAAAATGGGCAAACTCTTCCATGGACAGGATCTGAATAGCATGCTGTACCCTGATAGGAAACTCATTTGTTGCTGCATAGCTCAGGGTTCCCAGCATCTTAAGGGTCATAAGATTGTCTGTGCCATCCTCTTCTGCTTTATAGTGCTAGCTCTAATATATAGCATTTTAAATGATACTTTACAGAGTCTGAGTGCCTTTCTTACTGGAATTGTAACAAACCAGCACCTCCTGGTATAGAATAGCAGTGCAGATAAAGTCTAATAAATTCTCATCAAAGCTGATAGACTGTCAATGGTTTCAGAGTGAGACAGTTCATAGCAAGGGTAATCACCTATATTTCTATATCTACCACAAACAGATGCTTTGATCTTGATTTACATACCATAGTAAATACAAAACAATGCAATTTCTTTATTTCTGTTGTTGTCAAATATATTTTTTTAGGTTTGCAGTATTGCACATTACTTTAAAATTACTAAAATTATTATTCAAGTTACTCAAACTTGAAATTATAAACATTATAAATGTGCAAATTAACCTTGTGGAAGTAACATTTACACTTTCTTAATAATGTTGTAGAAGTAGCAATTAGTAAAGGAATAATCTCCAAAGTGAAACAATGAAAAGTTTCACTGAAAATGTCAAAATTTATCTAGCAATTATTTTAAACACTTTCCCAGTAACATTTGGAAAATATGCATTGTAGGTCAGTCTCATTGTTATGTCTTTGAGGCTGGTTAGCCAATGGCAATTACACATGTACATGATATCCTCAGAGGATCTCTTTGAAAATTAGCAGTTTTCTGCAGCTGAAACTTCTTACTGTGAGGCTGGATGTCAGATATACATGGCCAGTTTCCAATGTCTTCATACCCAGTGTCTCCCATTTTCAACTTCTGAAGCTACAAATCCACCTGATCTATGGGAATCACTATCTGTGAGGACCTCCATGTAAAGTAACCTTTTTCCAGTATGGGCCAATGTGTCATGGATCAGACAGAAGTGTGTTTTGGCTGGTAATACTTAACATAATCTACATAGGAAGCAGATCATGAGTGGTTACCAAACTTTTAATTTCTTAATGAATATCACGACAAACCCTAGTAACGTGATTGACTATGTCTACAAGACTGAATGCATCTGCAAAATTGAATACAGACCTGAAATTAGACCTTCGAATACTAATGCTGTTTTTCAAATGATGTTGTCATTCTATGATAGGTTATTTCTTAGACCTGAAATCATGGTACTCACATGCAGCCGTCTTATTAACTACAGTCCCTGGAAGTTCTTAACTGTTAAGCCACTTGTGATCATTTGAGACAGCACTGGTTAGCACAGACAAAAAGCATTTTCTGAGTTGAACAGCATAGAAGATCATGTTCCAGTGCCTAGAAACTTTCTGTAGTGCTCCCTTTTTTAGTATAGGCATAGCCTAAGCAGCCAGCTGCAGATTAACTTTGATCCAAAAGCCAAATAAGTGCATTCGAGTGGGACATTGTATTTCAGTATTTATATCTGCAGTCACTCAAGAATTTAAGGAGCTGTTTGGTCATCTGTATGAATTGCTTCTATTTCAAGCAAGTTATCTAGCTTTTTTGTTCTCAACACACTTATATTTATTTATTTATTGCATAAACATGACCTTATAGAGGCCTTCCTTCCCTTAACATATTCCTACAACATGTGAAAGATCTCTGGGATCTAGCTTTTATACCAATGACTTTCTGCTGCAGAGAGATTAGACTTGCTTGTATTTCTTCCCACTCACCCATGGCTGCTAGCATACTTTTCTCTGCATCATTGATTTCCCACCATGCTCTTACATTTTACCTAATTTAGAATTAATTACTTTTTTCTTTTTTTTTTTTAGTTTACATCTTTAATATGTACTGTTAATAAATATTCTGACATTTTAATTTATTTTGGTATATCCTAGATGGTTGAATGCATACCCAGAATTTTACCACTAGGAAACTGGAAGTGGCATAGAGGAGTGCACTCATTGCTTCATGAGCAATATTTCCTTTTCATTCTTCTCTTGCATGATTAAGAAAAGATTCTTCTGTCTTTTGCAGCAAAATTAGTAACATGTTGTCCTCTAGCAGAGAAAACAGGGAAAAGAAAAGTCACCTATCACTGGGATGTTAGTTATTATTTTTAATGGTATTACTAATCTATATTTTTTGTATTAACTTATGTACAAAAGCAATTATTTTTTCTGTTAAGCTTTTTAAAAAACAAGAGCAAAGCACAGTGTAGATGCAGACAGCTGCTCCAACAGAACAAAAGTAAGCTGTGGTTTCCAGGTTGTTTAGACATTCATAGGATTCTGTCCTTTTCAAAAACACTTTAAAATCTACTTGTGAGCACCGCTGTATGCTTGATATTTCTGTAAATTCTGATTCTGTTGTTACCACCACTTCTGCCATATGAAAACAGGGAAAACTTTTATATCTTTTCTGATTTGTCTATACTATAGTGTATAAATGTTATAGAGAGGGTGCTTTGGTAGTCAAAATTAACAGGAAAAACAACAGGCTGATTTTTTAAAATGTTGAACAACTTCATAGCTTTTACTAACTTCACAGGGAGCTGAACTTTTTGGAAACCAGAACACATGTTTAGGCATTTTGTATGTGGGTCTTTCTTCTCTAACCCCTCAGGATGGTCTGTCTTTGCACTTGTATTTGCAGTACCTACTCTTGCAATTCCCATCACTGTGACTTAGAGAAATGAAGCTGGCTTTTTTTTTTTTTTTTCCCTCTTTCTTTGCTTTTTTTGCTACCCCTCTTCACCCTTGCTTGCAATGTGTGTGATTGCATTATAGGAGGCTTGGCTGTCTAAACTCATTTTTACCCTACAGGTGACCTTCTACAAGTATTTCAGCCACAACACAATTATTTCTTTTCAAATCTGTATGGCACTGATAGAAACAGAAATGGTTTCAACTCAATTCTACTGTAGAATAAGAAGCCAAGATAGAAGAACTATATTACTCAGCAAATCTCAGTTCCATGAAAGGCTTATTGAACAGCTAGTGAAGCAGAGACTAGGTTAAATAACTCACTGTCAGGTACCAGCTGTCATAAAAGATTAGACACAGTCATTGAACACATAGAACTGTTAATTTGATTCAGCATTTGTATTCCTTTCTGGTATAAGATTCAAATGTTTCCACTTCAGCTGGCACTGAATGGACAGATTTCTCTTTATAGACTACTCTGTAATCATTAGAAGGAACAGGGTAATATAGACTATTACCTTATACCATAGGAAAAATAAAATAATCTCCAAAAGACTTCTTGCTGATTGAAGACATTAGGTTTTTTTGTTTGTTATGGTAATATATGCTACATTATTGTACAAAAACCAGTTTCACTTCCAGGTAAGAATATGCCATAAACCTGCTATTTCAAAGTCTCAGACTACACACAGAAAGAATTTTAGTGTAGGTGTTAATGGACCACAACTCATAACGTGATAACAGAGTCATAAATCCTAAAGTCAAACAGCTTTTATGCTAAGGAAATATTTTTGTTTGCATTTAAGCTTTCTTTTAAAATATGTATGTTAACAGTTGAAAGCACCTATTAAAATCAAAAGAAACTGTGTAAAAAAAGACTTTCTTGTACATGGTTTTATTTCAGACATCATTGGGAATTCCCTCTCTTACGTTCAGTGGAATTGCTAAATACATTCATTTATTTAATGACCATTGATTCACCAAGTCATAGGTCCTATATGACAGAGTTAAATTTCAGGTATTTTCCATTCTGTGGGGCTATACTTAAGAAAATGCAAGCAAGATGGGTATTTGGATCTCCCCTGTGCAATAAAACATCTCACAGAGGACAAATGATCTCCAGCATCTCTATTCATGAGTTTATATATGGAATTGTTTCTTTATTTATTTATGTATCAGAAATCAGTATTAGAATAAATATTAGTTTATTGCTTATGACTTAATCCTCAAAAAGAGAACCAGTGAAACACCTTTGACCTGGTTCCTGTTATCTGACTAGATGTCTACATAGTAGTAAAGCTCTCAGTTCTCAGAAGTTGTAGAAGCTTTACTCCAGTTCTCAGAGAAGCTGAGAACCAAAATTACTGCATTACTCTTTCGCATTTGCAAGCTGAAAACATCTTATTTTGCATAACTTCTCTGTCAGACTATTCCTTTCACAGAGTCATCATATTCCCTTCATGAAAACAAGGAAAGACAAGACAAGGGAAGAAAATTTCTATTTCATCTTTAAAATGCTGTCAGGAAACTGTTTAGTAGAATTACAAGGACATTGTCTAGTGCAGAAATACTTAAACTACAATTAAAAAGTGTATAAACCCGAGGACTTGAGACCTGTTATATTTGTGCAGTGAACAGGTATGTGATAATTTTACTGACCTTTTCATTAGTTAGGCAAATTAATATTCTAATAAATGGTATCTCAGGCAGGTGGAATGAACATCAACATGTTTCTCTTCAGGATGCTAGTTCAGTAATCTTATAACTGCAATTGGAATTAACCCTGCTGTCAGAATGGGAAAGCTAAAATGAATAATCCTTCATGAACCTACTAGCCTAGCAAAAGGAAAACAGTAAAAGAAGTACAAAGGAGTAAATAAAATTCAGTCAAAGATATTCTAGAGGCATCAGTGAGTCACAGTGTTGTCATATCAATAGACATTCTTCAGTAACAGAGTTTCTACAGAGACTGTCAAAAAGATCATAGCTAGGTGTTCTTTGAGGTCCCTTCCAACCCTAACCATTCTATGATTCTATGATTACAAGAATTGCAGTATGAGTTGGAGCTTCTGATCTCCTGTAGAGAGATCAGCTGAAAGTACTGAATATTTCATTGTAAACAATTCTAAAGATGTCACTTTACATACCTTATCCAGTTCTCCTTTTGACGTGCCTCACCAGAAAACTAAATGTTTTACCTATCAGTATGAGAGGTTAAATAAAAAAAAATTCTCACATCCTTGTCAGAGTAAAGAAGAATATTTCCTCAATTCTTAGAAATTTAAAGCAAAGTATTTAACAAGAAAACATTCTTCATGTTTAGTGTAACTGAAATATATCTTAAGATTTCTGTTAGTGTACAGTATAGCTCAGGTGCTGGATACTCTCATGCTATCAAGTGAGTATCCTGAAGCTCTCATATCTTTTTTCTTAGTGAAATTTCATGTATTTTTAGTTTGCTATATGCAGTTTGTTTCATTATTCATCTACATTTGACTCTCTTGACACGTCTCCTATGTCTTCCCCTTACATTGTAAATAACCACATGAAACTAGCTTTGTTTGCGTTTAATTTTTTTCTTTCCTCTTCCCAAGTCCGTATTCTTTCAATAAAGAATAAGCCCTTTTCACAAATAGTTCTTGCTATTTTTTTCTGCTCTCTTTATTGTTTAAAGTGCTGGACTGAAGAGGAACAAAGGTTAGATTAACAACATCCCCTAACTATAACATTGTTCAAATATATCCTTTCCTAATTAAACTGAACCCTCAAAATTGAGGCAACAGTATATTCTTGAAGTAGAAATATTACAGTAGAAAAGGTTAGAGTATAAAAATAGAGAAAAAGCTTTTAGTGCTTTGAAATGGAAAGTTATATTTTTCTTTCAGGAGTGTCACATATTGCTAAAATTGGAATAACCACTAAGGATTTAGTTATGTTATACAACTTAGTCTGTTCTGATAAAAACATTTCTTGATTGTTTTTGATAAACGAATGAGTGTATTGTCCTAGATTACATATGTAATATGCCCTTTTTGAAACTTTGCAACAGAAAAAAAAGGAGTGTAAACAGTCATGTCCTGTTGTATTAATATTTTCTCCTCCTATCTGAAATAGAAGGTGAAAATTCTCTCCCTTTTTTCTCATTGTATACAAATAGAAACTTACTCAACTTCTTCAGATTCTTCAGTAAAGGAAAGTTACATCTCATATTTGTTCCTGTCCTTGTCCTTGGTTTAACTTTTGATTTATTACCATGTTTATCTTTCCAGAAACCATTTTCTGTGAGTGCACAGAAAAATCCTTTTTAAAGTTCTGCCATAGTAGTTTATTCCATCTGCAGAAACAGCAAAATAACTTGATTTGCGAAAACCTTGATATTTGAAAATAAGTGATCAAATGGATTTTTTTTACTGCTACCAATGCAATAAGCTGCAAACATGTTAAAAATAGAATTCTAGAATTAACCTTGTATTTAGCAATTACCTAGCATAATGAAAAAATCAAAACTCCAAGTCACAAGAAGACGACAATTTAGTCAAACTACCTCTGAATAATTGTGCCTGTAAGAGGGTTCTTTACTATATATTCTCCTTTATCTGAGTAATCTACCAGCCTTGTTAATTACTGTTGCCCATGGATCAAATGTGATTGTTACACTTATGAGAAGATTAGGCACACTAGAAATATCACCAAATTCAGTAAGGCAATCAGTAAAATTATCATGAATAAAGGGGCCAACTCCCCTTATTTTGGAGTACTCCTTTAGAAGAATTTGTGCTTGATATGGAGAGAGAGATGAATTTAGAAACAGTATTTCATTTTGACACTGTCCCATATAATTTGACACTGTCCTGCATGACATCCTTGTCTCTAAATTGGAGAGACATGGATTTGATGGATGGACCACTCGGTGGATAAGAAATTGGCTGGATGGCCGCACTCAAAGAGTTGTGGTCAACGGCTCAATGTCCAAGTGGACTTCAGTGATGAGTGGCCTTTCCCAGGGTTCAGTACTGGGACCGGCACTTTTTATCATCTTTGTTGGTGACATGGATAGTGGGATCGAGTACACCCTCAGCAAGTTTGCTGACGACACCAAGCTGTGTGGTGTGGTCGACATGCTGGAGGGAAGGGATGCCATCGAGAGGGACCATGACAGGCTTGAAAGGTGGGCCCATGCAAGCTGCATGAAGTTCAACAAGGCCAAGTGCAAGGTCTTACATGCAGGTCAGGGCAATCCCCAGCACAACCACAGAGTGGTTGGAGAATGGATTGAAAGCAGCCCTGAGGAGAAGGACTTGGGGGTGCTCATTGATGAAAAGCTGAACATGAGCTGGCTGTGTGCGCTAGCAGCCCAGAAAACCAACTGTGTCCTGGGCTGCATCAAAAGCAGTATGGTCAGCAGGCCGAGGGAGGTGATTCTCGCCCTCTACTCTCCACTCATGTGAGACCCCACCTGGCGTAATGTGTCCAGCTCTGGGGCTGCCAGTACAGGAAAGACATGGATCTGCTGGAGCAAGTCCAGAGGAGGGCCACAAAGTTGATCAGAGGACTGGGCCACCTCTACTATGAGGATAAGTTGAGAGAGTTGGGCTCGTTCAGCCCAGAGAATAGAAGGCTGTGGGAAGACCTAATTCTGACCTTCCAGTACCTAAAGGGGGCCTACAGGAAAGATGGAGAGGGGCTGTTCACAAGAGCATGGAGTGATACGACAAGGGGTAGTGGTTTTAAACTGAAAGAGGAGAGATTTAGATTAGATATAAGGAAGATATTCTTTAGTGTGAGGGTGCTTAAATACTGGACCAAGTTACCCAGAGAAGCTGTGGAGGGCCCATCCATGGAAGTGTTTAAGGCCAAGGTGGATAAGGTTTTGGGCACCCTGTTCTGATGGAGGGTGCCCCTGTCCATGGCAGGGGCATTCGACCTAGATAGTCTTTGAGGTCCTTTCTAACCACAAGCATTCTGTGATTCTACAATTCTATGATTTCATATTCTTCAAGCTTTCAAATAATCTCAGATTGTGATTTCAGCAGATTCTTTGTGTATTCGTACAGTCTAGAAATTAATAACATTATCATTCGTAGCTTATAAGGTGGGTAAGAGAAAAGGGACATATCACGTGGTAGAACTGATCATTATTTTAATCCATTATCATGTTTGTTTTATAGGGGTTTTTTTTTTTCAGGAAGAATTCCAATTTCAGATATATGTAGCAATTGCCAGTAGACATTGAACTGAATGATAATCATTTAACTGACCTCACTGGAATTGAAGCCACTTTGGCTGTTTCTAATGGTATAAAGGAAGTTTCATCTCGGTAATATTATTGGAAATTACTTTTTTAGACCTAAGTTTAAATGTAACTCTCAGGACAAGGTAACCTCAGATTCATCAGAACCTGAATCATCCAGCATGTATCCAACCACTTCAGCCAATTTTGTTACTTTAATTACTACTTTAACCATCTGGGAATGGCTTCATGAATCAAGGCAGGAGCTCCAAAGCGAGGGTTCTTTGTCCCTCATCTCTATCTTTTCTTAAGTATTTGCTTCTGCTTGAGAGCCCCAAAGAATAAGCTGGCAGACAAAGACTTGTAAGAAACATGATTTTTCAGTTCTTCCTTCAAACAGAAAGACTAATAGAATTAGTAAGTGGAATATAAAAGATTACATACTCCAATATGCATAAATTCTACTTTCAGTATGAGCACAGCATCCACAACATCATCTTATGAAATTATCCAGGCATATTAGTGCACTGTGAGGAAGGATTGTTTCATCATTTTTCATTATTCTGATACCTTAAAACTTACTTTGTTACCTTAATTATGACACACCTGTTAATAACACTTATGTGACTGCAAAAAATTATATAGGAGTTATATTGTGCCAGAAAGAATGTGACAAATAAGCAAGTAATTCTTTTCAGAAACACATTTGGTGAACTGCTTTGGTGAATTAAGCACTGTATTTTCCTTTGAGGCTACAGCTGATAATCGGTTATCTCTAACATTTACCCTTCATAGTATTGTTTTAATTTATGGCAATCTCAACTAAATGACCCAAGATAAGATAAATGTTGAATTCAAAATGAATTTAGCCTATGCAAATCCCATTTGCAACATTTTAACTCAATTGCAGAGGAATTGTCTTCATTCAAATATAATTACTGTCTGGTATATTATTTCAGCCAGCACCATGATTTGGAAACTTTGCTTAAAACAATATTTGATCGATGTCATTAATGGAAAGAAGTCAGTATTTGAAACAAAGATTTTCAATATAGAGATGCTTTCTGTTTTTCTGTTAAATCCACGAGGAAGTATAATTAAAAGGAATGAATTCTCAAATGTTTCTCTCTCATTCAGTCAATGCAAAATTTGCAATTAGCTACTTTGAAAAGAAAGAGTAAGAGCAGTTGGACCTTCTTGTAACAGGAAATATTATGTCTTGATAGATATTTGTCATACTAAACTCATAGATGCGGAAGCAGCAGCAGTTCAGAGATGAGCAAGGAGCAGGAGTAAAAATAAAAGGAATACAAACCTTTCTTCAGTATCTGTACTAAAAGAACATGAACATTCCATTTTAAAGAACAACAAAACCAGAAAAAACATTACACTTAATTTTAATTCTCTGAAACACTAGTTATATTATGAAGAAAATGTTGCCCTAACTATAGAGCCAGACTATTCTTTACAGATTTAAATAACCAATATAATCAAGAAATTATCAAATATTACCAGTTTTTCTCCTTTTACCTGACTTCTTCAGTGATTGTTCTTTATCTGTCCTTCCTTGACATTTTAAATTACCTTTATCTTTATATACAATAGTCACTATTTTTCAATGATAGAATTCATATACTATATAAAACCATGCTTTTTTACACTTATTTTTTTATAAGAAATAATTGCATATGCAATAACATTTCTGCAAAATTGTGTCTCGCTTTCACTTTCTTACTTTCTTGTGCAGTATAATCAAACATAATGTTGTTCCTCTCCCGACATGGAGTTAATACATTAGCATTTTCACTTCATTTCATCAAGTGTATTGCTACTTTAGAACGTGAGTCTGTGAAAGGAAGAAAAGGGAAGAAATTCACTGGGAATACATGTTTATTGTCTATGAAGTTTTTTTTATCCCATATTCTCCCATTTAAGTAAACATTTGGATATTCTTCTCAGCCCTGCATACTCAGCCTGTGATTTGAGAATCAAGTTGGCTCTTTTCCATCTCATCTATTATCACCAATAATACAGGTTTTGCAGGCCAGATTAGTCCCTTGTTTGCACCTGTGCCCCCTAATGCCGTCACTGGTTTGCACAGCTGTAATTGCCTGGAATATAGTAAACAGCTCAGATGATACACAAGCTGGAATTAGATCCACATGTGAATCTCTCCTAGCTGTGTTGACTGTAAGGTCAACCAGAATAAAAAGCAGCAAAACTTACCCTTATGACTGGAGTTGGTAGATGTAGTTTTTTCAGGAGCGGCTCTGTACTATGTCTGCTTGGAGCAGAAATGCATTTTGTTACACTTTGGCATAGGTAGAAAACAAAAGGAATATGATTTAGACTTTCTGCAGAAAACAGAATTTGAATGTATTGAGTAGTGCTTTTAAGTTCAAATACAAAATCAGATATATATTCAGTTTTTCTGGATGTGGGGAGTACAGACATGTAGTAAAGAGAAAGCTATCAGTAATAAGTCTAAGATTTCAAACTAGTTCCTAACTTAAAAGATTATAGAAAGAAGTAAAGTTTTGCTCTTTAATCAATGAGATTAAAAATAGCTTTAACCTCTTCAATTCATCAGATTTAACTTCTTATTGTTATCCATAACTTATGTTGTATTTGGTTTTGTGGTATTTTTAAACCCAAACAACAATCTGACACTAAATCTAGCAATAGAAGGCTTGGGTGAAATACTTTCAAATTTCTGACTAATTATTAAGTGTAATCATGTCTGGATACTCTCCACAGTGATGATGAACACAGCATGCGGTGTTCAGAACATAACATTCTTTCTCATTGTATTTCAGAAGCATAAACGCAGAAGGCCAAAAACCCTTAATCTCTCAGGCAAACCTGTCCAGGTTGCAGATAAGGGCCTCTCAAATAGTTCTGTGGTCCCAAAACACAATTCTTTTCAATCCAGCAAACTAATATCTAAATTAGCTTTTATAATTGCATCACCTGCTGCAACAGGAAAAGTAGAGCCTGATCCCAGCCTTCTATGTCAAATAGAAACATTCTAATTCATTTTAGCAGAAATAGGTTCAGAAGCTTAGAGAACGAATGATATTTGAACCCCAGCTACATAAAGCCATATTTGAACAGTCAAATGTTTCCATTCTCTCTAGGCATAAAAATTGCACTTTTTATAAGAGAGCTTTTTTCCTCTGAACCTGTTTTCTCTTGATACCAGGTTACAAAGTGCTATCCACCAAAGCATCTCTTCAATCATTAAAGAAAGACCTTTTGTGGTATTTTAAATTAGTTTTAACCTTCCTCACATCTTCAAGCATGGTTATGGACACTCATTGATTTTAATTACCATACTGATAGCTTACTGCTTTGCAGTCCTTATTAAAATGACCCTCTAGCATTTCTTTTGAAAGAGTCCTCCATGTAGGGTTCTTTTTTTTACTTTTAAAACATTGAATTGAATTTGTTTGGATTTTATGTGTTAAAATGTTGAGCACTGTAAAAAAACTTGACACGTTTATCAATTTGCATAAACATAAGAGTTTTGAAGACAGACGAGCACTTTATAAAATGTTTTATCCTGAGCACTTATTTTGATTTTTTGGGGGGAGGAGGAGAGTGTTTGCATGTTTGTCACATAAATGTGAAGCTTGTAAATTCATTACATCCATGAGAAGAAGCACAAATCTGTTACTAACAGCAGTGTCCAATATTAATTCTCGTTTGCTCAGCTTCTAGCTAATCTCACCAGGGTGTTTATCACCTAGAAACCAAATTTGTATACAGTAATATCCTTTATAAAGCACTTCTCATTAAAGTTGCATGCACCTTCTGTTCCAAAGAGAAGGAATTTTCCAGTTGACCGCCAAAACTAAATCATATATTTTCCCAGTTTTTCAAATACCCACATTTCAGTTCCATAAACCCTCAGCTTCTGCTGTTAGTTCTCTACATAAAGATGTGCAGTACTTAGGCAGCATAACACATTTTAATAGCAGTGGTGTATTCTTGACACGTACCCTTCTCTTTTTATTGTCTAGGTCATACAAACTGTAATTCCCCACTTTGTTATTGATAAAAAATGTTGAAGCAAGGTCTTGCCTGGCATGAGAGAAAAAATTGGAGACACAGCATAAAAATATTTCCCTATTTAGGTATCAGAAGCATCAGAATCTTTGCACTTCTTCAAGATTATGAAACAGTAGCCCAGTTAGAGGTGAAAGACTTTCCAAATGGAACAGAAACACTAAAGGGCTTTAGTCCTGCATTTTTGTTCATCAGTCAACAATTCTGAATCAAACATAGAGGAAATGTGACTCTGTCTCTTTTCGTTCCCTTCCCCCTGCCTCTGAATTTTTCCCATCTGAAGTGTGCTCTTTACATATTAAGACATATTGTCTGCCTACTAAGATATCATTCTTGATGTCCTCATAGTTCAAATATTGCTGTAGATTGGAGAGTACCTGTCTTTGGGGTGCCCCAGGGCTCCGTTCTGGGGCCAGTTCTTTCTAACATTTTCATAAATGACTTGGATGTGGGACTAGAAGGAATCATGAGCAAGTTTGCAGATGATAGTAATTTGGGAGGAGCTGTGGACTCTGTTGAGGGTTGTGAGGCCTTGCAGAGAGACCTGGAAAAATGAGAAAACTGGGCAATCACCAACCACATGAAGTTTAACAAGACCAAGTGCCAAATTCTGCACCTGGGAAAGGGCAACCCTGGCTGTACATACAGACTGGGTGACGAGACAATAGAGAGTAGCCATGCTGAAACAGATCTGGGGATCTTGGTTGACACTAAGATGAACATGAGCCAACAGTGTGCCTGGGCTGCCAGGAAGGCCAACCATACCCTGGGGTGCATCAAGCACAGCATTGCCAGCAGGTCTAGGGAGGTGATTGTCCCACTCTACATTGCACTGGTGCAGCCTCACGTTGAGTACTGAGTGTGGTTTTGGGCACCACAGTACAAGAGAGACATAAAGCTATTGGAGAGTGTCCAAAGGAGGGCAACTAAGATGGTGAAGGATCTAGAGGGGAAGACGTAGGAGGACAGGCTGAAGTCCCTTGGTTTGTTCAGTCTAGAGAAGAGAAGACTGAGGGATGATGTCACTGTGGCCTATGGTGTCCTCATGAGGGGTAGCGAAGGGGTGGGTGCTAATCTCTTCTCTCTGGTGACCAGTGACAGAACCCAAGGGAACTGCATGAAGCTGTGACAGGGGAGATTTAGGTTAGATATGAGAAAAAGGTTCTTCACTGAGAGGGTGGTCAGACAACGGAACAGGCTCCCCAGAGAAGTAGTCACAGCACCAAGCTTGGCTGAGTTCAAGAAGTGTCTGGACAATGCTCTCAGTCATCTGCTCTGATTGGGCTGGTCCTGTGTGGAGCCAGGAACTGGACTTGATGATCCTTATGGGTCTGTTCCAACTCAGGATATTCTATGATTCCATTTCAAAACAGTGGGATATTTACATGCTCCAATTGTTCTCTAGCTAATAGGCTACAGGCATGCCTCTTTTACTTTGCTTTTGGATTAGTGAATGCTTAATTGATTTGTGAAGCCTTTGAATTTTAGACCTGCATCCCATTTTAAGGACCTATGTTCTTATTTGTGTTTGACCTTTCTTCTTCACTGGTAAACAACTACTTAAATTTTATTGCTGATTGTATGTTTTCATTATTCCTTGTCTCATATCCCATTCAGAGGAATTTATTAAAGAAAAAGTACAAAATAAATACAGATATGTATTTGCAAAGCCAAAGCAAGTCTGCCTGGAAACTAAAATTTAAGAGGGAAGAACAATTTCTGAGGAAAATAACTGATAAGGTGACAAACATAGTGGTATCCTCAAGTGTCAGAATGTGGTAACTGTCATTACTAAAACTATCTAGAGCTTCCAAGTTCAAGTGAATAAAATCTCACAATGACTCTACACAATGAAGCGATGATATTAAATATTTTTTTTGAGCTCATTTTCTAAGTGTTTATTGTCATGATATGTGTGTCTGTCTATCATGTGCTAATCTGTTTTTTTATGTAAAATGTAAAGGAGAATCCAAAGCTTCAACATTTGGTGAAGCCACAATGTTTTATGCTTTCTGATCTTACTAACTGATTTTGGAATTTCCAGATATATGCCAACTGCACCAGGCATAAATGAAGTGCAAATCATGTGCATTTTAGATTAAAAGAACTCATAAATAAAACATGTACACACTGCGGTATCTCTGCACTTCCCTAATAGAAGAACTCCAGGACACAGCTATAACTGATTATAGCCTTGTTTGATAACATTCTAGCTTATTCTATTGGTCAGATTGTCCAATATTAGAGACTTCAAGGAGCTGAAGTCCAGTACAGACAAAAAAAAAGAAAAAAGAAAAAAGTTCAATTTTGCTTCATTTAAATCTCAGTCAATTAGGTTTCATAGAAGAAACTTTCAGCTGGTCTAAAACATTTTGATAGCCAAGAGACTTTTCTGTGTCCCAGGTGAGAAGAGACCAGTATATCACGATGCCTAAGAGTCCTGTAGTGGTGTAGAACTGATTAGGTGAGGTACACCAAAATGTTTGTAAGCAGCAAACGGCATCCATGGAGGGAAAAAAAAAAAATAAAAAAATAATTTTAAAAAAATTCTGCAGTCCCAGAATGCCCAGTGTTTTAGGGCAATTCCCTCCAGTATGAACTTCAGTGGACACACAAAACCTTAGTAAAGGATTACACTCATCCCATCTTTTCCAATTTAAAATCATAAAATATTTCTGCTTATAAATCAAGCAGGTGAATAGACTGTTTCATGTATAGGTTATGATCACTCTCGTAAGTGAATATAATTTAGAATTAATCCAAAAATAGTAAGACTCAGTAAAAGGTTATTCAAGTGTAAAAAACTTCATACAGACTAGGGGTGTTTGAAGTCTATAAGCTTTAGAAGTGTATGTGCAAACAATACCAAGACTAGACCATTGCCAAGTGGAGGTCTATAGCCTCCATCAAGATTTCTTTTTATTTCTGTATCTGAGCTGTGGTAAACAGACTCAGGAACATTAAATTACGTTCCAGTTAGAGAAATGTGAATTATTCAAGAGTCTTGGACTGTTCCCAGATTTTCCCCCTATCTCATCTAAATTTGTTTTACCTAAGAGTAAGATTATGTTAAGGAAAAGCAATCTGGTTTTCAGTCAATGAAAAGTGATACTGTAAGTAACTTAAATGATTTAAAAGTAACTGACCCTTAAATGTGGTATATAATCAGCATCTAATCTTCCTGTTCTTGGAAAACAAAACACTTTATCACACACACACACAAAAAAGAATAAATACTTTTTTTGGCACATAAAAGTTATTTGCAATAATTATCTCTACAGATGCAATAATTACCTCCATAGATTTTACTTGTTTTTTTATCACATGCTGAATTTTCCCTTATTTATTTTTAGAATACAGTTGATAGGTACAATACTAATTATCATAAGGCAATCAGGCAAGTAGTGTAAGATATCAAAACACAGATATATTTCTGCTCCACAAACACTTCTACAATTCAGAATTTTACCCGTGGTATTTGTTGGCATAAAAGGGATCTCATGCAATTATTAGCACTATACTGCACCTACCAAGAACAAAAATCAGTCTGTTCACAGATTAGCAAATCTTACTGAATGTTTCATTTCCTTAGCCCTTCTTCTCACCATGTTCTTCCACTCTGTAACATCATGTTTCAAATCTACATGAAAACTCTAATAAAATCAAAGGGAAAGTAATACTTTCCTGCTGCTAGCGTAGCAAATTCTACCATAAAAAATAGATTTTTACAGTGAAATCTATAACTGTAAGCAATTCCCCAAGCAAAAAGAAATTGGTCTTTTTCCTAAAGAGAAGTGAACTTTGAATAAAAAGGGTTGAGGACTGGTGCTAAATAAAAAACTATGTCATAAATTTTGAAGTGTATTGATGAAAAAATACTTATACTTGGGCAGTATTGTACAGTAAATGAACCTCATCTTAAATGTTTTCAACATCACCACTAGAAATACCAATCCTAATTAAAATGGATGTACATAATTTCAGCTAAACAAATGTGAAACATTGGTGTTACTGGAGTGTTTATACACACGAAGTAAAACGTCATATTTTTAATGACAAAGCTTATCTGTAAAAGTTAAATAAATCAAAATAACCACACTATGTGAAAGCCTAAATCTTCTATGCCTAAATCTTGTATGCCTAAATCTTCTAAGCCTAAATCTTCTATGTAGCACATCAGATTCTTTGGAAAATAAACATTATACTCTTGGAGTAGTCGTATCTTTGTTTCTGGCTCAGTCAAAGTCTTTGAGTGAACAATTACAAAATCTATGTCTGTATCCACTGTTGTAGAAAACAAAATAAAAAAATTAACATTTAATTTCAGGAGAGGGATGTTTTCTGCCTACTAATAGCTATTCACCAAGGCCCAGTTTTCATATGTGTCTAATGCAATGTCCAGAATTTAGAAGTAAATTAAATAATATAGTTATCATAACAATATATTGTTTTGGTATGTTATTATTTTATGATTTGGAAATATACGTTATTCATCTTTTAATGCTAAACAAAAATATCCCAGACTAGTTTCAGAATTTACTGTAGTAGCTTCTTTAGAGGTCAATCTGTTTATTTTCTGTGAAACTGTCACACTTCCCTGAAGAGTAACATCATTCTGATTTTGTATGGAATAAGAAACTGGGTTGAATTGTGGCAAAAGTAGTGAACAGTACTTAAAATATAAAAGGAATTAAAATAATGAAGAGTGTGTTTTGGTTTTTTTTTTTCCTTCTTACCCCCAACACCTCAATTTAATCTGGAAGATTCCTGGAGAAAAGAAGCTGTGAAAGCATTAAGATATTTTCTCATTAATATAAAATTTATCATATCTTAGAAAATTAAATGCTAAATACAAAGTAGTAGTTGGATGAATATTGACAGAACTCATGTTTCAAAGCATTATTTTATTTCTAATATGCATTTTAGCCACATTAAGTGATTTATTTAAATATATTTTCATCAAACATTCTTAGTATAAGATACTGTCAACTAGTAAGGTTGTGCATGTGTTACATTAAGATTAAAAATTGCAAAACCATTATGAAGGTATCACATTTAATTAATTTTGACTCAGTGGTTGGTAATTTTTATGTCCAGAAGAATTTCATAAAATGTATTTTGCATACTGGTGAAAACTCACTTAAGATAGAATCAAAGAATCATAGAGTGGTTTGGGTTGGAAGGGACCACAAGGATCATCTAGTTCCAATCTTCCCATGGACAGGGACACCCTACAGTAGACCAGACTGCCCAAAGTTCTATCCAACCTGGCCTTGAACACTTTCAGGGATTAGGCCTCCACAACTTCAATCATGTATCAAAGCTGATAGAAGTGATTTAACTGGTACAATATGCTACACTGTACTAAGTACCAGTCATTCAGACAAAATATTTTCAATGGTTACAGTACTCAAAATTTGTTCATTTGCTTTAATGAATATTTAGAAAAGCAAAACCAACTTACCGAAATACTGTGATATTTAATTTGATACAGGTAATTTGATTACTTAAGAAGTCATTTTATCTATGGCCATATACAAAGACTCAGTCTTCTAGCAAATGACATGGTTATAGAATCATAGAATTGTTTAGGTTGGAAAAGACCCTTAAGATCATTGAGTCCAACCGTTAAGTTAGCACTGTCAAGTCCACCGCTAAACCATGTCCCTGAGCACCACATCACCACATCTTTTATATACCTCCAGGGATGGTGACTCAGCCCACTTCCCTGGGCAGCTTGTTCTGCTGCTTGATAACCCTTTCAGTGAAGAAATTTTTCCTAATTTCCAATCTAAACCTCCTCTGGTGCAACTCGAGGCCATTTCCTCTTGTCTTATCACTTGTTACTCTGAAGAAGAGACTGACACACATCTTGCTCCAATTTCATTTCATGTAGTTGTAGAGAGTGATAAGGTCTCCCCTCAGCCTCCTTTTCTCCTTGACAACCCTATTTCCCTCAGCCACCCCACACAGGACTTCTTCTCTAGACACTTTGTCAGCTTTGTTTCTCTTCTTTGGACACATTCCAGCACATGTTTTAAAGCAGTACTTAAAATGGAAAATGGAATTTTGATGACACAACCAGTTGATTTTATGCTTCTTGGAATTTCATGGCTGCATCCACAGAAGTGTGTCGACTATGGCATTGATACCTTTTCCCCAGGACCAAGTCTTAATTTGACAAATCATATTATTTCAAAATAAAAGTGATTAGTAAGTTGTGGGGAACCCCCTAAAATAGGAAAAAAAAAAAAAAAAAAAAAGAAGTAACAGACTTGATTAGATATAGCTTCTTTCTTAAGATATTAGGGTTAATTAGTGCTCTTGCAAACATTTGGAAATATTATCTTTAAATGTCTGATCCCAGGGCATTGGCAAACATGCTAATTGTCTTCAAAGGCTACTTACATAAAATTTACACCCTATTGATTGAAACTTTATAATTAAGACAGAAAATACTTTTTCATAGTACAATTTTGTTATGAATGAACATCATAGGTTACATCAAAATCATAGGTTCATAGAATGGTTTGGTTTGGACGGGACCTCAAAGATCATCTAGTTCCAAACCCCCTGCCATGGGCAGAGACACCATCCACTAGATGGCATCCAGGTTGCCCAAAGCCTCACCCCACCTGGCCTTGAACACTTCCAAGGAGGAGGAATCCACAACTTCTCTGGGTAACCTGTTCCAGTGTCACAACACCCTCTTCTTCCTAATATCTAATCTAAATATATCCTTTTTCAGCTTATGGCCCCCTATGTTAAGGACCCCTCGTCCTATCACTTCCTGCCCTCCAGCTTTTCCATAGGCCCCCTTCAGGTACTGGAAGGCTGCTATAGGGTCTCCTCAGAGCCTTCTCTTCTCCAGGCTGAACAACTCCAACTCTCATCCTGTCTTCACAGGGGAGGTGCTTCAGCCCTCTGATCATCAGCGTGGCCCTCTTCAAGACTCACCCTAACTCCCTCCAAATGTCTGTTATAATCCCATTTTGACTCAACTATGCTTCCTTAGCTACTTATGCTGGAAAGAAAATAATCTGTTAGTCAGCTGTGATTGCTCAGATTTATTTTTAAAAGGACATCTCTACCCTGTGGTAGTACGGAGAAACACAGCTGTACAGCAGATTACAGGGAAACCATACAAGATTTGAAGGAGTTAGATCAGTTACTGGATATAATCCAGTTCTGTGGCCTGAAGCTCTGGCTAGGGTAATTTATTTTATCAGGAATTTATCTTGTTAAGGGTCGTATGTGGTGATAATTACCTTATGTGAAGCTCTGTGATGCAGTGTTCTGTGTACCTAGCACTGCCTGGACCTGTTCATTCTGTTCTGCAGTGTGTAATGCTGAAGACACTGTATTAGTTCCTGGTAGAGTGGAGCACAGAAGGAAAGGGTGCAGATTAGTGGAAATGTCTGGCAGCTCAAGAACTCTGTAGTATATTTTAGCTATTAGTAAGAAGTTAAGCTTAGAAGGGGGAAAAGAGATAAGCCAAGTGCTAGAGTTGTAAAGACATTTTTATGCAACATTGTCATAGCTTATTTTTCAGTACTTATCTGAATTTTCAGTATTAAATGGGGGAAACAATTTTTTCTTTTTCCATTCACAAAAAATCTTAGTCCTTTTTTGAAAGGACTTTGCTTCTGCCCAGCAAAACCTGTCCTTCTCCCCAGATATCCCCAGGGTCCTCAAATAACCAGTCCTCCAGTAGCCAGCGAGTGCAGTAGAAGCTGAAGCAGCAAAAGTAAAAAGCATCATTAACCTGAAAGATTCTTGCACTTGAAATGGAATTCTTTGGCTCAGCAGACATCTCAGGCCTAAATATGCAGTTTGAGGCACTATAATCTGATTTGAAGCTTCTTACTGTGGAGATTGACAATAAGCTAATCTCAAAGTATCAGTATACTGATACTGTTAATGAATCTTCACCTTCAATTTTGGCCAACCAAACCCACAAGTCTGGTTACCAGAGCAGCATGATACAGACAGCAATATTTACCTCCCAGAACAGCACTCAGGGACCACTGTATGAAGAGATACCCACCTAAATGAGGGGACATCTGAATTCATCTCCTCCTCAACCTGGAAAGATCTGATCAAGGCCGAGGATGGTTTTAGTTCTGTACAAACCATGCCAACCCAATCCACACAGGCTGTTGAAGGTGCAAGAAGCCCCACAGTGAAATCTTATTTCCCCTCTGTTCCCTGCATCATCCCTCTCAGCAATGGAGTATCTGCATCATCCCTGCTGGCACCAGCCAGCCAACACTCAACAGCTCTGCATTATACACCCAAGTCTGTCCTCATGTATGTTCTCTGGGAGAATGTCAGCTTCAACTCTAACGCATACAAGTGTGGAGAGTGAAGCAAGCTTCTGTGATACCCATGGAAGTATTGTAGTGTAATAACAAAATTGCATTTTAGCAATACTTTTGTAGTGTTCCCTCTGAGTTTTAGCTGCCATTACTGTTAACGTTTTTGAAAATGATGAGTGATGTCTTGCCCATTACACATTACAGTACTATGAATGTTATTTCCAGACAAGATCCAAAAATACCTGGGTTTTATAGTCATTTAAAAGGTATGAAGGCACTCAGTTCCAGGTTCTTAGCAAATATCAGAAGAATATAAAGAAAAACCCATGCTTATACAAGTTAGGAATAGTATTAATTTTAATTACTACTTTTAATATTTTAAATTACGTTATTTCTTTGGTAGCCACAGCATTATGCAAGGCAGATGCATCTGCTACAATATCTTCTATCAAAAATACAGAGTGAAAAAATTATCAAAAATAAAAATAAAGGAGTTTGGTGATTTTGGTAAATCTACCCTGCAGCTCAAGTACACTTTGATGACCAACAAAAAACACTGCCTGCACAAGAGTCTTTTTTTTTGTGGCTGCATTGTGTAGCAATTGTTATTCCTCTTTTTGATTAATTTCAAAGCTGAAACTAGTAAAAGCAATTGTGAAAATTTTTTCACAAGCAAAATTTAAAATCACTCCCAAATATTTCTATATCATTTGGGGCTAACTGCTCAAGTTCAAGTCAGTTAATCTCCCTTCCTGTGTTTTGCCACTACCCTGAGTTGGTGTTCAGAATTCAAATTTCTACGGGTGATATTAAACATTGATTATTTAAACAATAACTTGTTATAGTATCAGAATTATTTTCTACTAAAGTTAAAAGAATCCAGCTGGCATCTGAACTGCAGCTCTACAAGAAATGTCTGTAAATACAAATATTTAATGGCAGTCATTGCTGTCTATAAACATTTTCAATTGCTACCACGCATTATAGTCCTGTTACATGTGCATATATAGATACAAATAAGAAATCAGTGTGAGAAAATCAGGTATGTTTATAAATAAAATAAATTAATATCTAAGGAAGGAAAATATTCCTGTTTTCAAACTAGGGAGCTGAACAATTAAGAAGTATTGTTCTAAGAAAATATTATTCATACCAGTTAAATACAATCAGATCCCTGAAAAGGATTTCTTTGTAGTGAACTCTTAACACAGCAAAGAAATAACTGCACCAAATAAATCTTATACTGTTAAAATTCATAGCAGTATACTTGCACATAACTCATCATAAAAGCAGTAACCTTAAAAGCTACTTAAACACAGCAGACTTAACAAATCCAGAAAAATATATGGAGATCCATGTGTCTATTTTCCTCACACTTCCAACATTCAATTTGGCTGGGTACACAGAGAGCACAAGACTACTGTTGATGTGATTTCATTGCTACCATGTATAACTAACAGGGCTAGATGTCATCTATTATTAAACAAAAACCCATAAATGGTTTTGTTCAAGGGTCATTGTTTTGAAGGCATTTCTTTTTCGGATTTTTTTTTTTCTTGCTTTATTACACTTGGACTTTTCTAAAATGTGCATACTTTGTACTGATTTAGACATTGCTGAATGTATAGATTTATGTTGATTTCTTCAAAATCTATGGTTAAGAAAAATGCATGCAAGAGTTTTGAAATTTGGTAGGAAAATATTTAATATAGATCATGTAAAGAAGAGCTGGATGATTTCACACATTCCCATACATGAAAATTAATTATAATATAATAAACATGCATATTTCAAATAATCAGAAATGAAAAAGTTAATGTTTGCTATAATCTTCACCTCCATTTTAATTAATTTCAAATTATGGCTTTAGGTTGCAGAAAACCTAGGTACCCAGATCTGCAAAGGAAAACAGGAACAAAATGCCAACATTATGGTCTTCTCATGATAACTCTCCTCATATTGTATGTAAATGTGAAGCTATATGACGTTCTGTACAGCAAGCTCTAAACGTCTGCAGCTTAAAAGATACAGAACAGCCTGCATTCTGATAATGCCACAAGCTAAGGTGATTAATTCAGAGTTAAATCCTAGTAAGATTTACAATCTGAGTGTTACTAGTCCCAGCTGCAGAGAAAAAAACAATTTCCCTGCAAACATAGTCCAAGATGGTGATAAAGTTTCCGTCAAGCTTTTTTTTTAAATTATCTTCACTTACTTTTATCCAAAAAAACTGATACTTGGAGAACTTTCCTCAGGTAGAGATTTTAATTTTTTTGGTAGAAATTCTCTACCTGTCTGTCTTTTAAGCTGTTTGTCTTCTCATACATTATTTATTAAGACAGAGAGACAGAAGGTGAAAATGATTCCTCAAGTCAGTGTTCAGGGTATTTATTAGAAAGAATGGAATAATGATTCACATTCTTATCCCAATGAATGTATGCTGAAACCCCACAGATCCTGCACCTCTATGTGCAGAGCAAAAATAATGTGACTTCAGCTTCCTTTTTGTATGGTATGCAAGGATGTATTCTAGTCTTAGTTGTAACAAACCATTGGAGGTATTCACAGTCACAGGCTACTAACGTATTTTAGTTTTTACTTTCCCTGTGCAATAATATGTAATCAGCATGTCATACCATGTTACCTACTGGTGACCTCCTTTTGTCCCAAACAGAGTGCCATCACGATATAGTGCAAATTTATTGAAGTGTTTTGCAGAGAACAGAGTGAGAAATTTTCATTAGAATAGAGAAGTTCAACTTAATTTTTTATACAGCAAGAAGCAAATTGCAGCTAGGTGCCTGCTCCGCCAGGGCATGGATGAGAAGCTGACTAAGAGCTTATGCGTTAGGATTAAAGGGAGGGCAGAGACAGACACTATAGTGGGCGTCGGCTACAGGCCACTCGACCAGGAAGACCCAGTGGATGAGACCCTCTACAGACAGACAGGAGCAGCATCACGTTCACAAGCCCTGGTCCCACCCCCATATCTGTTGGAGGGACAACACAGCAAGGCATAAGCAATTCAGGAGCTTCCTGGAACTCGTTGATGTTAACTTCCTTCTCAAAATGATAGAAGAATCAACAAGGAGAGGTGCCCCGTGGGACCTTGTTCTCATCAACAAGGAGGAGTTGTTGGGAAATGTGAAGCTCAAGGGCAGCCTTGGCTACAGCAACCATGAAATGGTGGGGTTCAAGATCAGCTGGCTAGTATTTAAGGGTCACCTCCTCCAAGCTCAGGAGCATTGCATCCCGACAAAGAGGAAGTCAGGCAAAAACACCAGAAGATCTGCATGGATGAACAAGGAGCTGCTGGACAAACTAAACCCAAAAAGAGAAATTGTACAAGCAGCCAGGAATCAGGTTAGGAAAGCTAAAGCCCTGATAGAATTAAATCTGGTCAGGAAAATCAAGGGCAAGAAGAAAACCTTCAATAGGGACATCACTGATAAAAGGAAGATTAGGGAAAATGTGGGCCCCTTTCAGAATGACACAGGAGATCTGGTAACCCAGGATATGGAGAACGTTGAGAAAATCAATGATTTCTTTTCCCCCAATCTTCATCAGAAATTCCTCTAGCCATGCCGCCTAAGTCGTAAAAGGCAAAAGCAGGGACTGGGAGAATGAAGAATCACCCACTGTAGGAAAAGATCAGGTTTGAGACCATCTAAGGAACCTGAAGGTGCACAAGTCCATGGGTCCTGATAAGCTGCATCCACAGGTCCAGAGAGAACTGATGGATGAAGTTGCTAAACCATTATCCATCATATTTGTGAAATTATGACAGTCTGGTAAAGTTCCCACTGACTGGAAAAGGGGAAATATAACTCCCATTTTGAAAAACGAGGGAAGAAAACGAAGACACGGGAAACTAGTGGCTGATCAATCTCACTTCTGTGTCCGACAAAATCATGGAGCAGATCCTCCTGGAAACCATGCTAAGCCATGTGGAAAGTAAGGAGGTGACTGGTGACAGCTAACATGGCTTCACTAAGGGCAAATCGTACCTGACAAATGTAGTGACCTTCTATGATGGGGTTACAGTGTTGGTGGATAAAGGAAGATAGAATGATGTCATGCACCTGTACTTGTGCAAGGCATTTAACACTGTCCCGGATGACATCCTTGTCTCAAAAGTGGAGAGACATGGATCTGACAGGTGGACCACTAGTTGAATAAGGAATTAACTGGATGGTCGCTCTCAAAGGGTTGCAATCATCGGCTCGATGTCCAAGTGATTGAGACCAGTGATGAGTGGCATTCCTCAGGTGTCGGTACCGGGACCTACACTGTTTAACATCTTTGTCGGCGACAAGGACAGTGGGATCGAGTGAATCCTCAGCAAGTTTGCTGACAACATGAAGCTGTATGGCATGGTCAACACGCTGGAGGGAAGGGATGTTATCAAGAGGGACCATGACAGGCTTGAGAGGTTGGCCTGTGCAAACTGCATGAAGTTTCAACAAGGCCAAGTGCAAGGTCCTGCACATTGGTCGAGGAAATCCCCAGTACAACTACAAGCTGGGCGGAGAGTGGGTGGAGAACATCCTTGAGGAGAAGGACTTGAGGGTGTTGGTGGATGAGAAGCTCTACATGACCTGGCAATGTGCTCTTGCAGCCCAGAAAGCCAACCGTATCCTGGGCTGCATCAAAAGAGACATGGCCAACAGGTCAAGGGAAGTGATTCTGCACCCCCCCAACCAACTCTGCACTTGTGAGACCCCATCAGGAGTACTGTGTCCAGCGCTGGGGCCTCCAACATAAGACGGACATGGAGCTGTTAGAGCAAGTCCAGAGGAGGCCTACAAAGATGATCAGAGGGGTGGAGCACCTCTCCTGTGAAGACAGGCTGGGAGAGTTGGGGTTGTTCAGCCTGGAGAAGGCTCCAGGGAGACCTTACATCAGCCTTCCAGTACCTGAAGGGGATCTACAGGAGAGCTGGAGAGGGGCTGTTTACAAAGACATGTAGTGATAGGACAAGGGGTAATGGCCTTAAGCTGAAGGAGAGGAGATTTAGATGAGATATTAGGATGGAGTTTTTCTCTATGAGGGTGGTGAGGCATTGTTACAAGCTGCCCAGAGAAGCTGTGGATGCCCCCTCCCTGGAAGTGTTCAAGACCAGGTTGGAGGGGGCTTTGGGCAGTCTGGCCTAGTAGAGGGTGTCCCTGTCCATGGCAGGGGGGTTGAAACTAGATGATCCTTGTGGTCCCTTTCATCTCAAACCATTCTATGATTCTATAATTGCACTAAAAGAACAGATTTTAACACTTATTTTCAGCAGAGATTCACAATAATCTGCAAAGCAGTAGTTGATAATATTTGTCAAACTACATTTTTAATTAATGATTGAATTAGAAGAATTGACAGATATTTGCATTAATATTCAGCAAAGTTTTATTAGTGATATTTGCTATGGACTTTTTGAGTATCTTACATTTATCTTTGGGGAAAAACAATGAGGCATATAAGTGTTGTTAATTTAATCCATGTACCATCATTGTATTTGTTATGAGTCCTGTGTCTACCCAAGTAACCAGACAATAATAAAGATAAATAAGCATCTGACAGAGCTCTGCAGATACTATTTTAAATGACTGAGTCAGACTGAAATTTGTCATATTGTCTAATGTTTAACAATGAAAGTAATTCAAGGACAGTTTCATTCTGCACAGGTTGTTCATCATTTCAACAGCTTAAAGCCACAAGGATAGTTTTTAATTGTTTATGTGATGTATCATTTGATTGTCTCCTTCACTCTGTACCAGAAAAGAACACAGTAAATTAATAATAAGCTCAGGCAGAGCAGCAAAGTAACTGCTACAGGATAAGATTGATTTATATCTAAGGTGATGACGCCTGGACTTCAGATAACTAAATAGGGAATATAAATTTCCTGCAGTATCTCAGTTCACGATCACAAGTTTGGTATTCCAAATTTCTGTTGATACAACAGACTTTGATATATGGCACTATGGTATACACTTGTGTGAATTAACTTTAAAAGTATAAGAGTAGATAGGAGTTGAATGACTTTCCAGGATATATTCTTTAGCTCTGTCACACATTTATATGGAGGAGCAGGTACTGACTTTCTACATGAAAGTAATAATGAAAAGTAATGCAGACAGAAATAGCTTGCCTCTAGCAAGACTAATGGCAAGGTCAGATTGCATCAATTAAATGAGAAAGCCTCCAAGATAAAGTTCATTCCACACTTTCTAAGCTGTTTTCCTCCTTCCAAAGAAGTGCCTGGTTTTACAAGTATGAGGCTGCTTAACTGTAAATTCATAGATCTACAACATGAAGCGAATGTGAAAAAAGGCTCCTAAAATAGCAAAAAATAATAGAATATTAGACAATGAAAATTAAAAAAAACCCCACAAACAAAACAACAAACCTGCAACTGATAAAATACAGAAAGTATCTACTTTTAAGTATTCAGAAATAAAGCACAACTGCTGTCAATATGTTCCTAACTGCTAAACACTTTTAAACTTTCAGCATTATCATTAAAGATTTCGAATAATGTTTAGAAGCAATGTTCAATAATTAAAACTACATAAAACCTGCAAGCAGATTGACATTTTCTTTTTTTAAGTATGATTACTTTGCAGTCGTCTGTGAGAAAACTCTCTTGTTAAATTTTGTTCCTCAAAGCTGACTATAGATATCTTAGCATTATACTTCCCTCCCAGGCAAGAACCTTGCATTTGAAGTCTCTGCTTGTTCAATTTAAGTTCTAATCTTAGTTTCAGACATACTTAGATCTAAAATTAGAGGTAAATGAACTGCTGCCTCACTAAACTCTAATAAGCAATTCAAACAAAAGCCAGTTTCAACTGATCCTGCATGCAGACTAATAATGTGTGGTGCAAGGTAAACTTCCACCATCAGTTTTTCTCTCTTTAAGACACCTACTTATGGCTGATACTAGACTATGGATGAAAAAAAGCAGGAAGAAAGCAGAGCACTCAAAATTTTGCAGAGATAAATAAGGTCATGATAACAAAAATTACGATTTGCACAGACCTGTGTGTGACACCATGTTAAACAAGGCAAATGGATGAAAATATAAGGAAGTTGGGGCTTACTCTAAATAGAAAAAAAATAAAAAATTTTAAATTTCTTTCATTGAAAATGTCTTGGTTAAATGTTTACTTCCTGGGGTTTTTATCTACCGCCTTAAAATGCAAATAAGAAATAATCTAATACATGAAATAATATTGGTGTGTATAATATTGAAACAATATTGTTGTTGTTGTGGTTATTATTATTATTCTCTTCCAGAATATTGAATTTTAGGAAAATATTTAAACTATTTTGAGTGGGAATTTCAAACTCTCAGAAGGAGTAAGAGAATTTATATTGAAGCTTAATAACAACCATGGCTTTAAAGCCCAGCCAAAAATTAAAATCTTCACAAAAAGATGCCCACAGACATCCAAAAGAAGAAAAATTCTCACCCACTCCCCCCCCCCCGCCCCCAAGAATAATTCTTAGTAGAATGCAATGGGAAAATTAACAATCTCTTGATGGTCAAGTTTTAAACACAGAGAGAAATGAAATATATCAGAAGTTGATCAGCAGTTACACAGAACATAAAGTGCAGATGAAACAATTTGTTCTGACATGATGAAAGGGAGTGTATCTGCAGAACTACGCATGTGATTTATAGTATTAATGGAAAGAATAATACAGAGAAAATGCCAAATAGGTTCCTCTCCAGATTTCTTGTCTGCAATGATGCACTTATGTATTAAACAGCACAATGTCTACAAAAGTTAAAATCATCTTATTCTATTTTTTTACTGATTTCAATAGGGACAGAATTTCCACCAAAGTGTCTTGAATAAATTTCTGTTCTAATTAGCTGACTCTCAGCATAAGAGAAGTCTGATTTTCAAAGAAAATTATTTCTACTAAGAAGCAGAAGTTTTTTATTTATATGCTAAAATGGTATCACTCCATTACTGAGAAAAAAAAAACCAAATTCATTACAAAAAACTAATTCATTATTTATAAGCTTTGTCTAAATGAGGGAACTTCAGAAAATGTATTCCTTTCCTCATAATACAGTTATGAGAATGGTGGTGAGACTCAGTTCAGCTTAGCTAATGTGTGACAAATTCTGAGCAGACAAATTATAACTCTCAGATCTTGATTAGAAAAGTCACTGTGCAAAAATATTTTTTCAGAGTTAGTTTTATGACTTGTATTTTTTAATTTATATTTTTAATTATTTTGTTTACTTATGAGTTTGTTGCCATTATATATGGATATAAAAAAGAACCATGTATATCAGAAAACGTTATGTGTATTTGCAGCTTGAATGAGGATAAGTACACACACATACACAGATATGAGTTACATGCAAATGAGTTATATAAAGACAGAAGACATCCTTATCTTTATCTAAGAATCCATACAACTTACATATCATTTTTAGTATCATAGAATCATAGAATTATAGAATCATTAAGGTTGGAAGCGACCTCAAGGATCATCTAGTCCAACCGTACCCCTACCACCTATTAACCACTAAACCATGTCCTTCAGTACTGCGTCTAACCTTTCCTTAAATACCCGCAGGGACGGTGACTTCACCACCTCACCAAATAATATCATAAACTGGCAAAGTACTAAATTGTATGGGGGCCTGGTTGAGGATTTCTGGTAACTCCTTGTTGGAAAGCCTGAACTGTAAACCTAGACAGAAGCCTAGAGAGAACCTACAGAAGCCTGATCCTCTTATGCTCATGCGGTGGTGTTAGACTCATACTTTTCTTTGTATATTTTCTAGTTTTACTTTTCAGCAACAGAACTGTATGCAAATGATGAGATAGCACAGTTGAGCAGTCAAGAGGGACAAAAATTTAGCCCCCCTTTCAGCAAGGTTTGGAGCAAGGATTTGAATGTAGGTTTTCTGATGCTGAAGAAGAATATATACGTATATCTATTTTTCATGTATATATATGTGCATGTGTACTATAGATATGTACACAACCCTGTTAAGTGGATTGTGAAACTAGTATATCTTGAACCAATGAACATCTATTATAGCTGGAAGAGGGAAAGCTGAATGAAAACTGTCAAAACAGATATCAAGTAGTCATATTTATTAGTTGTGATCAGATTAAAATCAGTTAAGTGATTTGAATTGAGACTTTTCACCTTCCTTCAGAGTCTGAAATTGGCTATTTCAAGAATCACTCTCTCTTCCTCCTCTCACTCTTTATTATTTTTGTTTAAAAACTTGAATAAAGAAATAATTGAGTAATTGACCTGCATAATTGAAATCTCAAAAACCTTTGTGGGACAGCAAAATAATTTCCCCTGCAGTTCTACTTTTTCCCTGTGATAAAAACAATTGAAACTGAAGGGCTTGTCTGCTTTTCAAAATAGGATATAAATGATATTGATAGTTTTTTATCTAAACAGCTAAACTTTTCAAACACAATGGAAATACTGTCTACATAAAAAAGCCCTAATTATTCCACCATTCAATAATAAATATTTAATTCTTTGTTCTATCTAAAGAAGCTTTAGAGAGAAAAAAAAAAAATTGTCATGTAAGCAATATGATTACTTTCCAGGTCAAGTCATAAAAGAAAATAAAAATCTTTGTACTATTCAGTTTAAATGTTGCTTTGTCCCATAATTGTGGTGATATGTTTATAATTTAAACAAGAATGCCTAAAAGTCTGACAGGCAAAAGGTGATTTAAGGTACCTTGAATGTTTGTAACAGAAGAGATAAGAGTGAAGAATTACCACTGATAACAAGTAAAGACTATGAAGGCACAATTTTCTTCAAACTCTTCTTATTTTTATAGTATACATTGTATTATTGAGTATTCTGTAACATGTTGACTATATTAATTTTCCTTAGGAATTATTAAATTAATTTAGAACAGAATAAATTCTAGGCTTTCAATAAATTTCTTTATTGTCCTTGATGCATAACAGTCAGGCACTAATTCTGTGATAACTCAGAAAGGAATCTGAATCGGAGTATCTTATTTAAATAGAAATTAGATTTCCTTTAAGGGGACTTAGAAAACACAAAACTTTTAGAAAACAACAACAACAAAACGAAACACCACAAAGCAAAATCCTCAAAAGTGATTTTGAATTATTGATCAAGTTCCTGCAGAATCATTCTTCAAATGAAATGAATTTATAGAAGCTTATTTGTATTGCTGGGATGGAGAAGTGTTCAGTTTTTTCCTTCTTATTTTCTTAAGTCTCACTTTCTAGGGAGGATATTTTTATGGTACCATTTATTTGTCTCATTTAGTAAAAAAAAAAAAAAAAAACAAACAAAAACCCAAGCAAACCACCCAAAATCAAACACACCAAACCACACCACCAACCAGCCAGCCTACCAATTAACCAATCAACCACTTTTCTAGTAAGTATTAAGAAAAGTGATTACTGAAATCTATTCAAGGACAGTGTTTGAGATTTTCTAACTCTGTAATGTTTTGTTCATTATCTGTTCAGTATATCCAGTAAAAATTCCTGTGAAATTAAATAAGGTTTTGGGTTTTTTTTAACTGAGGCTATTTGATTTTCATTTTCTTGTTCTTATGTTTCTACTAATCTTATAATTTAATCTCTAGATTTTATAGGATCTTTGCAAACAATTTCCAACCCAGATAGGGTTACTCTACCATATACCTAAGTATATCAATTGAGATTTATTGTCCTTGATAATAGCTACATTAATTTTTAGCATTTTGTCTTTTAGGATGTCAAAATGATGATGTAAAGGTTTTTTACATACTAAGGGCCAGGTTTTACCACTGGACCCATAAGTATACCTGTGGTTGTATGTATTTGCAGATGTATTTGTTAGGATCCATTATTTGTAAGGATTAAATATAAAGAAACAAAGTATTTATAAGGATCTTTCTTCATCATCTCTTATTCAGAATAAAGATTTCTCTCTTATCTAAAAGATAGACAAGCTTATTTTTTAGTAATAATCTTCACTCTGTGAAATACTCCACTGAAATACTGTGACAATCAATGGATTAAGATAAATCTACATTTCGAATACAGAGAAAAAAAATTGGCCTGCAGTACATGAGTAAAGACTATATGTGTATATACATACATGTGTTTCCCTTTAAATAGCTTTCTCAAGAAAAAACCCCAAATCCCTTTCTTGGAAATTTGTTGTCATCTTTGACATCTCTGAAATGTTTGTGGCTTTTGCAAAGCTATGTAATTGCAATAGGGATCAGAACTGAAAAGATCATCTTGCTCGGCCTGCAATGACCAGGTTAGGACTGGAATGTACCATCTTGTATCTTACTCGAGGTTTTTTTCCATTTGTATTTAGTGTATATGGCAAGGTTTTGGTAGCAGGGGTGGCTTCAGTGAGAAGGTACAAGAAGCTGCCACCATGGCAGACAGAACCAGTTCCAGCCAGCTCTAAGATGGACCTGCTACTGGCCAAAGCTGAGTCAATCAGCGATGCTGGGGATGCCTCTGTGATAACATATTAGGGAAAAGATGAAAAATACTGTGCAGCTGGGAGAGAGGAGTGAGAATATATGAGAAACAACTATGGTCAGTGAAGAAGGAGAGCAAGGAGGTGCTCTAGGCACTGGAACAGAGACTCCCCTGCAGTCTGTGGAGAAACTGCTATATCTAGTTGTCCCCCTGCATCTTGTGGAAGTCCATGGTGGAGCAGATATTCGCCCTGCAGCCTGTGGAGGACCCCACGCTGACTGAACACTGAAAACTTTGTCGCTGTATACAGTTTCTATTATTCTCACTTGATTCCAAAATATTTTTAGCGGTTTATGAAAGCAGCATGTGAATTTTTGTTCAGATATCTCTCTATTGCACATTCAGCCTTATCTCACTCAGGTCTTTGGAATTTAAGTCACAACTTAATGACTTTTCCAAGAATGTTGTTTGCCATTCTGAAGTTTTTCCTCAGACTCATTTTGCACTGTTGAATAAGTGTTACCTAGCCTCAGTGATTTATTGGCTTTGAGTTGCCCCGGCCAACTTATCACTTGTGCCTTGCTGACCCCGAAGTAATCCAAGATAGCAAGTACATGGCCAATAATAGATGCCATCGGTTAATGTCTTTTGTGTTGTACACTAAGCATTCTCCATATACTTCAGTCTTCTAAATGGATCCCTCAACATTTTAATTGAGCTCTTTTCTCTTATTGGTCTCTGAAGTTCTGGTTTTCATTTATTAAATTCCACATGTATTTAATATATTATTTGCTATTTACTCAGTATATATGCCTCTGTTCTTTTACTGACAATGTATATAATGTCTTAGCATGGAACGAGCAGTTGACACGTGCTTATAGCTACATTACTGGCAAATGGTGAAACTATATTTGATTTTCTTATGTCAAAAAACTTGCATCAATTCTTAATATTATTTTCTCTTATTTACTAGATAACTTACAAGGGGAAAACAGCAACCCCCTCTTTAATCAATTACCAACCTTAAAATGAGATTCAGTGTTTTAGAGAACATTGTTAAAAAAAACAAACAAACAAACAACCCCCCACACACACATTTTTATGCTTCTTTATAACACCTTGCATACATGTATAACTATTATAGTCTGAATGACCTGAAATAGGTTTTCCATACTAAAAATATTTTAATTGTAAACTGCTCTCTAACATTACTGGGACCTTGACAGGCTGGAGAAATGGGCTGACAGGAACCTCACACCGATCAGCAACAGGAAATGTAAAGTCCTGCATATCACATATGAGGAAAGGCTGACAGAGCTCGGACTGTTTAGCCTGGAGAAGAGAAAGCTTAGGGGGATCTCATCAATACCTGAAAGAAGAGTCTACAGAAGATGGAAAGAGGCTCTTTTCAGTGGTGACCAGTGACAGGAAAGGAACTAATGGGCACAAACTGAAACACAGGGTGATCTGTCTGAACATAAGGAACCACTTTTATCACTGTGAGAGTGATCAAAGAGGCTGTCTGGAGATGGTCTGAGGCAACTATCAGCTCTTGGTAACCCTGCTTGAGCCAGGGGGTTGGACCAGATGACCTCCAGAGATCCCTTCTAACCTCAGTGATCCTGTGACTCTGTGATTATATTCTGGATTGTGAAACAAGTGCCATCTTTCCCTATGAAACATATGGAAACATTTTGCTTAGCATGAAGATGCCAGATAATAAGCTCACAATTACAGGACTTTGTATTATAAATCTTGAGTTTATTTTCTTTTGTATGTAGTAAAAATGGCAAGTGAAAGATCTTATCTCTTCCAAGAGGCTTAAAACAAATCGATCAAAGTGAAGAACTTTATAAAGCTATTAGATTTTGGAAGAAGTCTGTAAGAAATGAGTAAGCAAAATACAGATGTACACATAAGGTAGGTTTTTTTAAATATTAGTGCAAACATCTGTATTTAGATTCTTAAATCTAGATATTTAAAGTCTGAAGTCAGACTCTTAAATACACTGCTTATGCTTGTACTCTCTTCAAACACATACACTTCAAACATCCATAAACAGTGTAAGTTGTTGTAGTGAATAAACAGATAGGATATCAATTGTATTTATAGACAATCTTTTTTTTTAATACACTGAATATTGAATTTAATCTCTCAGTATGACAAATGTATCCATTTAAGGAAAATTGAATTGTTTTTAATTGTCATAATTTTTGAGCACATAATGAGTCTTAAGCCTCTATTGATTATAACTGTAGTTTAGGTATCTGAAGCTCAATTCAGTTACCAACAGTAAAGTCTCCAGTACCATCTGGAGTGATTCAAACCCTTGGGGTTGATAAATATGACTCATTGCTGGTACCTACTACCATTTCAAGTTGCAGAAGTTTCCATCTGGGCTGTAGTACCCACCACAAAAAAGCGCGTTTTTTTCAACGGATTCAGTGTCACATCTGAATCTCTGTTAGATGACATCATACAACCATGTATAGACATTTGCATGTCACCTCAGAAAAGCTAGTGTTTATTTGGTCACTATTACTTCTACTTATTGAACATATGTCTAAACAGTGCATGTACCTATGTATAATGTATGGTGATTTTGTAGCTTATGAAGTATTACATATGTCCTGTTGCCATTTCGCAGGACAAAATGAATTTCTGGGTTCTGTGCTTGAGAACTGTACTGTGTTACTGTAATAAAAGATAGTTGGATGAAGTTTTTTGCTTGTGGGAATGCTAATTAAAATGAATGAAAACAGATATTTGCAATTACTGTTGCAGAATAGGGGATCAGTTTCAGATGTAACAACGTGGTGCTTACTTTTCCCCAGCTGAGTCTTCCTGTTGATAATAATTGGATGCTGGTTCCTTGAAGAGCAAAGGTATCAATTACCAAATGCGTTGCAAGCTAACAGAAGTAATTTAAATGTGAATGGAAATGAAGAGATTCTCTCACGTAACCTGAAAAAAAGACCACAAAGAATGTCTGAACCCAGAAAAAATATGTACATGAAATACAATAATTTTATTTATAAAGTTTTTTCATTTCAATGCTATAAATTAGTGACTTTCCTCCCAAGAAATTTCAAAACTACTATTTTAAAATAAACCTAGATTCCTAGATTTGTCAACAGTTATCATATAGATTGGTCTTATAACAATTCTAAAGAACCGTTCCTTCTCAGATGAGATTTTTCTCTTTTGAACAGACCAGATGTCATTCATCAAGAAAAATATTCTCTCAGAGGCAAAGAGTACCTGAGAGTGTCAGCATAACTTGAATGAGAAGGCTGAAATTCAAAGAAGGGTTCTTATGTGTTAAAAAATTATGGAAAATCTTTACCAACTGTCATAGACTGATTCTGTTTCCTTTCAAGGCTCTCATTGACAGAAAACGAGTGTGTAGATAAACACAAGAGTATTCTTCAAGAATCATTTAGTTTGCAGTTCATTTTCTCCACATTCGATAATATCAAAAAAATTCCGTATTGATTTAAGCTCCACTGCTTCAATTGCTGAGAACAGTTAGATTCAAAGACATACTAGATTTGAAAAGAAAGCCTTTATCTTACAATCAGAGCCTTTCCTACAACAGTTTGAGATACCAAATTTCTACAATACTTCCAGTGATAAAATCGATCGTTCTACTGTATTGACAAAATAATTTTCTTCATTGTTTGTCTCATTTTGGGAACAGTTCTGCAAACTTATTTGTTAACTAAAATGATTTGACTGGTTGACTAATGTGATGTCCTGACTCTGCTTGTGGAAGATGAGCAACATCTTTGCATCACTTTCTTTTTCATAGAATTATTGAATGGTTTTGCTTGGAAGACATCTTTAAAGATCATCTACTTCATCCCCCCTGCCATGAGCAGGGACATCTTTCACTTCACAAGTTGCTCGAAGAAGAGTCCAACTGGATCTTGAATACTTCCAGTGATGGGGCATCCACAACTTCTCTGGGAAAACTTTTCCAGTGTCTCACCACTTTCTCCATATCAAATTTAATCCTTATATCCCATCTAAACCTACCCTCTCTCAGTTTAAAACCATTAGCCCTTGTCCTGTCACCAAAGGCCTGATAAAAAGTCTTTTTCTGTCTTTGTTATAAATTCCCTTTAAGCACTGACAGGCTGCTCTGCTCTCAGTTTCCCTTCCCTTCCCTCCCCTTCCTTTCCCTTTCTTTTTTTAATATAAAGAAAAAGGATATAAAACAAGTGAAATAACTTGAAACAGAGAAAGTGTCATTCAAGCAAAAGGCAGTATAACAGGAAAGCCAGCTTCTATTTTGAATAAAATGAATGCCACTTTCTGCTGCAATTTTTTCATCTTGGACCCTGCCTGTGCCCAATCATTAATAAAATTACCCAGTTGAAGGCATGTATTTTTCTGCATTCACAAATATATACATGTATGGTAGCCATATCTAATGGGGGAAAAAACCATCAACCTAAAACAAAAAACAAACCACCACCCTAAACAAACAAACAAAACCCCAAATAAACAAATCCTCCAAACAACACCTGCTACCTGTTTCTGAAAGCAAAATCAGTTGCATGGATTTCCATGGTAAAATGAGGGAAACTATACATTAATGATTGATCTGAGGTATCAGTAGACTACCAAAAATGTTTCATAGAATCATAGAATTGTTTGCAAACATATTTTCCCTTCCTTAGTTATGCAGTTACATTTCTCTGTTTTCAAGAGATCAGATGCCTGAGGACTACCAATCTTCATAAGGATAAAGACTATTATTAAATTAATAAAATAGGATTTTTAAAAAATTCCTCTTAATGTAATGGTGCTTAACTTTTTTGTAGTCAAGAAAAGAGAAAGCTCAACAAATGTGTCTCTAAGGAAATTGCAAAAGTTTATGAGAAAATTAATTTCTTAGAACTTAATCCAGTTATTCAAAATGTCCTTGTGTCAATCCAGTAATAACTAAATGAGAATTAATTGATTTAAAATGTTTATTACATATTATTAGATTTTATCGTAATTGAATAAAGTACTTTTAGATTCTTGTCAACTTAGCACTGTGTTTATTATAAAACCACTGAACTAATTTCATGACCCACATGAAGTAGTGCAGTCACCTTAAAAATGGTCACAAAGATCTGCACATGGAAATATTTACTATGTTAGTTGGTTACCAAGAGTCAGATGAATTTTACTTTAAGAGCATAATTTTAATTTTGATATTTACTGGTTTTGCACCTTTTTCTTAACTGTGTTTCAGCAGAACAATACAAAGTTACTGGTATTAGAATACGAAATCGTGATAACTCCTCACTTATTTAGTCTTAATTTGACTCTTTAGTCCTTTTTTGTTTAAAGATGAGTCAAAGGTAAATATACAAGTTTTGGATGACAGATGTTTAAAACCTCTTGTTTATAAATTCATTTTTCCCCATAGCCTATAGATATATGTTGTATATTGCTATCCATTCTTGCATATTCATGTTATTTATATAGCAAATCGCAAACAGGAATTGTAACTACGCATTTGAGTTAAATATTCACAGTTCACATTTAAGGCTTTGTCAATTGAATCACGTAGGCAACAGAGTAACCCAAAAGGTTAAATAATGCAAAATATGTTTTTGCTCTTCACTATACTACAATTGTCACAAAGTATAGTCTCAAGTTCAAATCCATTGACTGACTTGGGTATCAAATAAGCATCATTAGAAAGAAGAGTTACTTAACAGTCAAGAACTTATCTAGGTTGACAGGATAACTCCATAAAATCCTTCAGAAATATGTTTATTTTCCTTGCTTACATAAAACTACAGATATTTATCTTAATGACTAGGTGATTCAGATTTGTGCCTGATTTAGACATCTTGTGTAGTCACACTGAATAAAGGTGTCATATAAGACATGAGTTAAACCAAGTCATCCAAGAGTTTCCACCTAGTTCCAACAATTAAGTTACCCACCTTTGCAGTGTAGGAAAAGATAAATATGGCATGAGTCTATATTAGTATTTTAGTTTGGCTCCGTAGTGCACTTCTGAGGCAAATCTTGCAGTCATTCCCACTAACCATGCTTTTGTACCACTTGTGGGGTGGTCTTCAGGGTTTGAATAGGTTTTCTTCCTAAAGTAAAAATTAGTGCTTAGCTCAGGAGACCATTCTGGAGCCAGTTAGAATTAACTTGAATTAACTTGAAATAGAAATGCTGCGCATGTCACGTCCTCAGCACTAACTGGTTCACTTTAACGATCTTAAGTTGGCTGAATAATTTGCTGATATAGACACAAATACAGTAGCGCAGTTTGTAATTGTTCCAAGGTTAGCTAATTTACACATATGTGAGTTACTGTGTTTCTGGTACTAAAACAGATGCCTAAAAATTTAAAGACAGATAAAATTTCCATTCTCTGTGATTCCCATTATGGCTTTCCAGATAACAGGTTTGAGCAATGTATGAGGATGGAATGATCATGTCTGAGTTTCCACTGTTGTAAATTTTCATTACTACCTCGCACAAGTTGAAGGGGATATAAAAGATTGCTTTCATCATGCTAGAGAAAGGAGCTGAGGCTCAGTGGTGTGGGGATGGAAGTATTCTAAGCAAGCAAAGGACTGGAAAAACAAGAAACAAGGGAGTAAATTCTGACTGAAGCAGCCCATGTATGACTGGAATCATATCTGGGTGTTAGACAACCTCTTAAGCTTTGCTTTGTCTCTGAAAGACAGTTCTTCCCCAGTTTTCCTGTGATTTAATGGAACTGTATAGATCCAAGTTCCTTCTGTATAGATGCAAGTTTCTTCTGTATTGATTAGCCTGGCATTAATGCATGAATTGTGTTTTCAGCTTTGTTTCAACTAAACCTTTTTTCCTCTTCTCCAACTATTCTTCTCAGTAGGAATTTTGTATATAACGTGTCAGTACTAGGCAAAGCATCATAATAGGCTAATACTGTTATTAACCTTGAGGCGCTGTAGGACAATTAAAACATTTTTAAATGCTATTATTGGACCACCTTAACTGGACCTTGAGAATAGACACATTAAGATCTGAAAAAGAAACTGAACTCTTTACACAGCAGCCATTTAGTCAGTACCAGCTGTGTGGCTGCAAGTCTGAGGCAGCTTGTACCCAACGTCAATAAACTCTCAAAATCCTTTCTGTGTTTACCCTATCACAAGGTGAATGTGAAAACTGTTGTGCTTAATTCTTGCTGACAAATACTTTCACGTGTATTGGCAAACAGTCAGCTACAGTTGAATAGAACAAAGCACCTGCTTGCAAAGCTCAGCCAAGAGCCAATAACTCTTAGTCTTCTTTCTCCTCTGCAGCTCACTAAGGGATTGTGTCAAAAAGTCGGACACATATTTCAGATGCCCAAAAGAGACATTCTTGCATTACCATTCTTTTGTCTGTACATGCCCATGGAAGAACATAATTTATTCCCCAGGCACAGAATGATTACGTGATCTGTTCATTGAAGAGTCTGGGAAGTCCTGGTGGGATCCTGCTTTGAAACTGTTATGCTCTGCGTGATGATAATAAACTTGTCTTGGGGCCATTGACTTTGTTCCTGACAGTCAAAGATTGTCCTTCCATCACCCTGAATGCCTTTCATGCCAAAATACTCTCAGCAGAGCTGTAATACACCAAATACAATAAAATTCATCCCTTGCTCAGGTTTCCTATCACTTCTTCAACCAAAATCCAACCATTTGTACTCATCTTAAGAATAAGTTTTAGAACTGGCCCTTAATGGATTTGCAAAGGTTGGTAAGATAATAGAAACCATCCTTGAACCTTCACAAAAGTGTGAGAAACACTGTCTTCCTGAAATTGTAGGTCAGGTATGATGCACTGCTTAATCTATGAGTCTACATACAGTATGTTTATTGCTTTCTAGACACAGAATTTTAAGAGAATTCTCTACTGTAATGGATTAAAAATAAATAATATAAAATCTAGCTTAGGGTTTGATAATTACACTGATTAATAAGAATTCTCTAGAGAGACTAGGAAATGACTTTATATTCTTTCTTCAAAAGGAAAAGGAAACTATTCATTGGCATAGATTCTTGGCTATTAAAGAAATGGAATGGGAATTTTGGAAAGTTTCATGAAACTGCTTGCTGTATAAGCCCTTTCTCATTAACTAATGGCCCTTGATTATGCTCTTTAGGTTGTGTCTTCTTTTAACTTTGATGGAAAACATATCACGTGCATTAGAAACAAGAAATCCTAGTTATGTTTTCTAGTCCAGGCAATGTTAGCTATTCGGATGGTGGCTAGATTGGGGTTGAAGTTTCCTCATCTGTACAGCTGGGCTGATTGCCTTCATAGACATCCCTAAAGGACACAATTTAAAAATGCTTCATGAAATTGTAGAGCCTGAATCTCAAACATGAACCATACAAGTGCTCCTGAAGCTCTTTTTCATACAGAGAAATAAAGAAATCAGAATCTATAAGACATTTGTTTATTTGTGGGTTTTTTGCTGTAAGAAGTAAAATAAAAGAAATAATTAAAATATCTGGAGTTTGTAGTAACAGCTAAACAAAATCACAACCACGAATTATATAACTCAGAAGTCATTCAAAGTGTTCTTAGTTTTGAAATTATTTTAATTTGTATTAAAACAAATTAAAAACTTCATAATCAATCTCAAAGTTTTCTGAACAGCAGATATCAAAAGGAAGGACCAAAATACTGAGTCTCAGCTTTCTTGCAAACCATTCATCAACCTTTTCCTGGTTTCAGAAATTTGTCCTGACACATTGTTTCCTATCTTTTTTCAAAAGACTTCAAATTGTATTCAGCTGATATTTCTGAACTGCAGTAATGTATCTTCATTCAGGTGCTATCTCTCCATAGTCAGCTGTGTTCTGTTTACCAAGAAATGATAACCATTGTACTGGCAGATAAGTTCAAGCTATTCTGTAGATAAAAGGGCAATAGCAAGCTACTCATGCAGCACTTGATTTCACCTAAACACACACACAGAGTTTATTTCATGACTTGAACTAGAGAAAAAGTGAATCAATATCCATTTCCATTTGGCCTTCTTTTTAAAGTTCAATAATTAATAGTTTCAGATTTCAGCACTTTAAAAATCCATGAAAACTAAAAAGGGAAGGGAAGGGAAGGGAAGGGAAGGGAAGGGAAGGGAAGGGAAGGGAAGGGAAGGGGAGAAATCTTGGTGGAATCCTGCTCTGAAACTGTTGTGCTCTGAATGATGATAACAAACTTGTCTTGGGGCCACTGACTTTGTTCCTGCCAGACAAAGTCTGTCCAGGGAAGGGAAGGGAGGGGAAGTCAAGTCCTTCTAATGATAAGGAAGACTGCAAAATTGGGAAAAAGCCACAAAACTCAAAACAATTTCCGTCAGAATTATGACAACACTGGCTTCATAAGAATTATTCCAATGTTTCCCAATTTCCTTACTTCATTCCTTTTGCTGCCCTTTCAGTAATACCTTAAGATCCAGTGATCCATTTCAACCTCCTTTCTTCCACAGAATATTTAATCCTGAAATGTATGTAACTCTTCAAATTGGGTGAATTTTTAAGTTTCTATAAAGTTAGCAAAAGCTGGTAAGGATGTAATTTTCTCCTTCATTTCTTTTTTTCAAGGTCAGTAGTGGGCTTTGCTCAGATTTTCCTCTAACTGAAGAAAGTGACTTGAGATTCCTTATAGTCTTAAATGAGATATCGAGGATCAGTTAATTAAAACCCTACCTGTCTCCTTCTGTAGTTTCACTGAGCATTAAAGCTAGAGTAGCAGACAGAAACAGATTCAGAGGAATAATCACAGCTGTTGAGGAATAAGGAGAAGATTGTAATTTTTTGACTTACAGTATTTTTGTTACAATTGAAGTAATAAGTTTTGTGTAACAGATTTGATTGGCTGGAAAGCAGGAAAGGAGGAAGGCATAAGAAGAATAGAGTTTCTCTTTTTCTGTATTTAAGTAGTAGATATAGAGTTATGCACCAGTCAGTTTAGAATGCTGTAAGTTGCTGTCCCAAAGCATTTTGGATAGTCACTGTCCAAAGTCATAGACTATTTTACAAGTTTTGTTGAATGGAGTCACACGCTTTGCCCTTGTGATCAGCCTACTTTGTCACTTTGGTTTATTTTACCTATTTATTACCAAATGCATCAGTACGGGATCTAATATCTATCCTTTCACTCTGTGTAAACTCAAAAAAATCCCAAACCAAATACTGATCATTTCCCAAACTCTGTGTCATTCGCGTGTACGCGTGCATTGTGCACAGAGTTTGCGGCGCTGGAGCGGGTGTTTGCCGGTCACTTGTGCAGGCAGCGCTGGTGCAGCCGGCAGGGGTCATCGTGAGACCGCGCTGCCTGAGCAGTGGTCCTGGTGAAAGAAATGTGCCTTCATTTCTAATGGCCTCCTTCCACTGCACAGATCAGACACAACTCACCTTATTGTAAAACCCTGGATCTGACTTTCTGGTTTTGGTCCAGCTTTTTAATTTTGCTTTTGCTTCTATACTACAGCACAAAAATGCATCGCCTAAAAAGAATAATAAAATTTAACTCGAAAAGCTTCCTAATTCAGACCAGTCAATCCATCAAAGTTGCTAAGCTTATTTCCAAATAAGTTCACCTTTTTTTCACAAGCCTTAAAGGGACTCATGAACCATAGCTGTAGCCTAAAACACTTTACATAAACCCTTGCAATTAAGCCAGTGGAATATTAAAACATGATCAGCAATGGAATCAGCAAATACGTCAAATACTATAGAGAAAAGAAGGCTATTAGCCCAAACTCATTCTCACTGCATTAAAAAACAAGGTGGGGAAAAAAGGCTTTCTGTTACTCCTGACAGAAGTATTACACAAAATAGTTCTAAAATGAGCACCGTAAAGAAGTGCCTAATCGAGACAAGGCTGTAACCAGACTAGCAACTTCTTTGAGGAGAGATTGGGGTAGGAAATGTAATGCTAAAGACCAAACAGAATGATTTAAAGGTAATTGCTCTTTCCTCACATATACATCAAAAGGTCAAGTGTAACTAGACTCTGAGAGCAGACTTGATTTCCCATATCCTATATTATCTAAATAAGCAGATCTGCCAATGACATTAAGGAAAGGGTTCTAAATCTCAGTGCTAAGACCTACCAGGCAGATCTGAAAGGCGAATGCTTTTCTCTGGAAGAAATTAATCAGAGACAGAATTAAGTACACCCCCCGTTTGAAATGTGCTGCTGTGTTTGTCCCCTATTCTGAAATTTACTAGAAGAAAAGAGGAGAATCACTTTTAAAAAGGAAAGCAAATGAAAGTTCTCTTCTTTGCAACAAACTTAAAAAAAAATACAAACCACAAAACCAACCAAAAACCAACAACAAAGCTTACCTATGAGCAGCAAAAAAAGGGGAAAAAGGAAGACCAGTTTGATAAAAATACTATTGCAGATGATAAGAACAAATATTTAATGTTGGTGTTTTGAATGATTAAGCTTTCTGAGCCTTGTAATTTGTATACACTCCTGGAGCTGAATCCTGTAGGTACAGTATTTATGTAGCATAGGTACATAAATGCCATAGAATAACATCCTTGAAGCACTTACTAATCCACCACTTTTCATATATCAAACCTTATGATTAACTGATTACTTTTTCATTGATTTTTCTAAAGAAATCTCCATGCCCAGTTCTGTAAATTTTATACAGAGTCTTTTCTTTGTTTAGACCTTTAGGGATCCACTTAGATTATTGAAAAAAGAGGAGAGAATAGAAGGAAGTAGGAGGAGAAGATAAACATTTCTTTAAGTTTTTATTGAAGAAATGTATACAGCCTAAGAACATACAGGAATACTTTTTAATGAAAAGAACCCTCTATCCTCTTTGAAATGTTATAGATTGATGGGCATACAATCAGGGTGGGGTGTTTTTTGGTTTGCTTTTTTTTAGCATTCTGATTTTGTTTGCATTATCAGTATTATACAATGTACTAAATAATTCCACCTATATTCTACATTCAATGACAGCATAGCTTGAATAAATAAATTATAGAAAAATTATTCTCCTTTCATTACTGAGTAACTTTAAATTAAAATTGTTGTGGAAAAATATTTAATTTCCAGGAGGTTGTAAGTGCTTCAGGATCACTTATCAGGTATAAATAAATAAATTAATGAATAAATAAATAAATAGAATCATAGACTGTAGGTTGGAAGGGACCTTAAAGATCATCTAGTTCCAAAACCCCAGCCATTGGCAGGGACACCCTCCACTAGACCATGTTGCTCAAAGCCCCATCCAACCTGGCCCTGAACACTTCCAGGGATGGGGCCTCCACAACTTCTCTGGTCAGCCTGTTCCAGTGCCTCACTACCCTCACAGTAAAGAATTTCTTCCTAATATCTAATCTAAATCTACCTTCCTTCTGTTTAAGATCATTACCCCTCATCCTATCACTATATGACCTTGTAAACAACCCCTTTCCAGCTTTCTTGTAGCCTCCCCATCAGGTACTGGAAGGCTGCCAAAGGTCTCCCCAGAGCCTTCTCTTCTCCAGGCTGAACAACCCCAAGTTTCTCAGCCTCTCTTCATAGCAGAGGTTCTCCAGCCCTCTGCTCATCTTCATAAATAAATGTAAAAGCCTTTTGAAGTTTTTCAGTAAAATGCAATTATAGGTAAGGATTAGCTTCTTCCTTTTGATAGAATTCCTAAAGAAGCTTATAAAGTTTGTGTGCATGGCAACATTATTTTTCTCATAGTGATGATAAAGAATGACAGAAGTACTTTATAACAGACTGAAGTGTGTCACATTGGAAGAGTATAGATATATATCTCAAGAGAGAGATATTTTTAATGCTACTTAATCATTTTAATTTTGACAGAGCTTCAAAACACTGCCAGAGCAGATGTGAAAAGGAGTTTGGATGGTTGTGGGTTGCTTCTGTTGTTGTTTCTATTTTTCCTTCTTCTGGGCTGATGCCAACATGGAAGATCTAAATTAAGAAGCTGTAATAGGAGTGTATATGACACGATTTTGGTTAGCCAATCATACCAGTAAGTATGATAAGTAGGAGAGAGTAGTATTATGTCACAGCTGGAGATATAATTACTGTATAAATTACTCTTTAATAGCTTCTGTGCTATGTATTAGGGAACATGTCTCTCAGTTTTACCAATTAACCTACTGAAAAAGCCTCCTCATAAATTCAGCTGTGTAACTGAAGAGACAAAGTATTGCGCCTGTTATTTTTACATTGTTCTATCTGCACACATATTTTTCATTAATTAATTTCTGTAAATTTTCAGTGGTACAACAACCAAAAAAAAAAACGAAAAAGAATCTCATATGACTATAACATTTTTGACACACAAAATTAGAACATATTGCATTCTCTTGACCTTCTACTTTTGAAAAATTCTCAGCATGAAATGTGTTTCTATCCCAAAATGACATTCTACTGGCTAACAACTGTAGAGCAACCTTACTCAGTGTTTAGATCAGATTCTGTAAGCATTAGTATCTCAGAAAGGTTGGCCTGAATGTCAAGTCAGATGAAACCAAATGTCAGTCCTAGCAAAGCACTAAATGGATCGCATCTTTTTTTTTTTTGATTTGACAAAGAAATTAAACACTGCCCTTCTGTCCTTTCTTGTTTTCTTTTTTCTTCCTCCCTGTCCCGTCTTTGATGAAATCCTGGTTTTAGTTTCAGTTGAAGGCTTAATCCTGTAAGCCATTCAGTCTATTTATGATCCAGTAAATGTCCTTGAGCAATTGTTTCACTTAGTGTAAATCATTATGAGCTTAAAAATTAAATGCTTGTCTACACGTTTTCTTGGTTTAATGCTTAGCACTTCAAAGGATCAACAAGATTTTGGTACCACTAAGCAGCCTTTAGGTAGGGTAGGGACTCATTTCAAAAAAGACATCTAAAATAGATCACGTGAACTTTAATGAGAACCTGGGTATTTCCTCCACTGACTATAAAACTGGCCTGAGATGACTAGCTTGCACATCTCAAGCCTCAGATCAGATGCCCATATACAGATGTCTAATGAAATTCGGGATGCCATGTGGTACTCTAGTTGGCCTTCAGCTGCTACTCCAGAACCACATGGATCTTCCATAGATTCTCAGTTGCATATGTCACCTCTGAGATATTCTTTGTTTTTCCTAAAGACAACTGAATTGGGTTCCAGCTTCTGATATGAGGAAAGTTGTCTGCCTGTGTTGCACAGAATACTTTTAGGTTGAGGAGGAAATCAGCCAGCAAGTTTTAGTAATACTTCAAAAAATAAGCAACCCTTGGCAATGGATTTTTTTATTATTATATATTGAATTATGCTTAGATATCTGAGGTGGGAACATTCTGATGTAAAAGCATCATTTTTTCCCATTGTTTATGAAAGAAAAATAGATGGCTTCAGATGTAAACAGCTGCCTTATGGGAATCTATTTTGGTATTGAGACCCTTGCACATGGATATCTAGCGTTACCTCAGATGGTCTAGAATATTCCAGCTAGCTTCTACCTGCCTCTCCAGAGGCGTTGTCTCCCACGTATCAGCTAGGTGAGTAGGAGACTACCACAGTGCCAAAAATAAAGGACGACAAGAGACATGTCTTTTTTTAGTGTGGCTTGTTTGTTTGTTTTTTTGTTCCCCCAGAGTCATTAGGAGTAAATTCTTGCATATCTGTGATCAAAGGTATGCAGAAAATGTAAGTATGTATGCCATCTAAAAAAAAATACATAAAGAAGAATGAAAAATGTCAAAACTTTACAGAACTTCACAGATGACTACAAGAAAACCTCTGCAGTTAAGTGGAAAAAATGAGAGAGCATCAGCCTACCAATTTGTCTCACTTTCTGTATATATGATGGTTTCTTGAATTACTATCAAGTTATATGCTCAGAAAAGTTATGTTGGATTTTTTTAAAATATAATTGTTTAAGAGAGTAGATCTTGTTATTTCCAGAAACCAGTGGGCTGGATGGATTCTCTGAAGTAGAAGGAATTGTAAGCTAGGAGCAAAATCAGTGAAGAAATAACTACTGAAAGAAACCAAATAGTATCACATAGTGTGATGTTTCCAAATCTGGGTGTAAGGTTTTTTTGTTTTGTAGTTTTGCTTTTTCTTTTTTTTTTTCCCCCCAATGCTTGAAATTGATTTGAGAAAAAAATACTGATGGGGGGGGGGAGCAACATTACTTTGGGAAAGGTGATTTACAACAAAGTTTTGAACTTTCTGAAAAGTTTAATTTAGTCCTTGAAGAAAATTTCCCTTTGTTAAAGGTTTACATTACAGAAGGAAATTCATTGGTGTAATTACTGTTCAATAATTCCATGATAGATAGATAAACAGACAGACAGATAGGCAGGCAGACAGATACAGATAAAATATACAAATATATATTCTCAGACACATGTAAGCATAATACATTTGTACATATATCTATACAGATTGATGATGTCCACCTATAAAGATATTTATACAAAAGCACACAGCATCTGTTATGTTAGTTTATGCCATTTGAGGACTTCAAAGATGTAAACAAGACAACAAAAAAATCTTTAGTGTAATTAATGAGATTAATGACATCAATGTTATTAATTAAGAAATGTCATGAATAATCAGACTTTAAATAAAATAGCTCCACTGTTTATGTAGGACCTGTGAAGACCAATTTAGCTCAATACCAGACCATCTTGTTTCAATATATCTGATCTGGGTCTTTTCTGCTCTCAGAGAATTCATTCTTACAGAAAAGATGAGCATTTTCACTATGAAGAGCTCAGGTTTGTAGGACGATCTTTTCCCCTTGTACTAATTCAACATCAAGCATCATGTAGAGGTAGCAAAATCAGCTTGATGAACCGTTATAATATTTTAGAGGCTACGTCTCTTGCTGTCATTCTTGCTCTCTATGAATGGTTTTACTCACAGTCACAACTAACACAAGTGTATTGTGCAGTCACATGATTTTTGCCTCTGACAAGAGTAGAAGTATGAGAAGGAATTACAAATGTTCTTGAATCAGGTATTTGTTACTAATGTAACGGTTTAGGCTTGAAGAATTGACAAAACTGTTGTTTATAACTACATTTGAACACTGTGCATATGTTTGAGGACTCAACTGCCACTGAAACTAAAACAAATACAGATTCTACTGATTAAGTAAAAGTAATGGACATGATTATACCAGCATATTTTAATCTACATCCATTCACTCTTCAAAATAAACACAAAATACGATATAATAACACCTTTTTAATATAAAATATAATTTTTCAAATACTAATACATTTTTCAATTTTTTCATCCCTTTCATGATGGTTATCATAGGCTTATAAGGGTATTTCATTCTTCGCATGAAAAGCAGTAACGTCCTTGTCCATGCTTAGAAAAAATATGGATATTTTTATATAATAATTAGGTTAACTATAATTGAAAATGGAACAGTAGAAAAGTCAGCAAATTTTGGTCTAGATTTCTGCATGTCTAACTTCCTTATATTGGCTTGAGCAAGCTTTGAGTCAGTCTCCTGAAACTTTATTACAGGATTTTACTTTATTCAGTCACTCATGTATTAATTTTATTTTAAATCAGCATTTCTTAGCTCCTTGGTGTATTCACACTATTTCCTACGTGCCTAGGAAGTTCCTGTAACTTTTAAAGATTTTCAGAAATGTTCAGAATCTTAGGTTTAGATCACAGAAATATATACAATAAAAACAAGTAGATGACTACAGTAGAGGGAAAATTTCATTACAAACCTTTTAAAATATTTTCAATTGTGGTGGGTTTTTTTTCAAACAGAAGTGATCAAAATGTTGATCTTTTGGTTCAAATGTAACCAATCATAGATCTATGCTCCTTAATAGTAGAGTCAGCAAACTTCAATAATTTTAAATCAACTTCAGAAGATAACTATATACCATTTTCTTCAAAATAACACAGGCAGAATTTGTTCAGCTTACAAAAGGCAAAGTCTGATCAGAAGTTTTCAGCCTGGTCTGGGCAGAAGCTTAAATCACTTGGTTTGGTTTTGTCGTATAGGAAGGATAGAAAAACAGGATAATATTTCCAGAATCACATAAAATGTTTGAATGACTAAATTCTACATCATATAGGTGATTTATTTTTCCTTAAAGTAACAGTCACCATCTTCAGAGTAATTTATGCCTATTTGAACGTTATTAATATTTACAGAGCTCCTACCTGCTCACTACCAGCCAGGAAATGTGAGCTCTATCACTTGAGTACACTGAGATCATTGTATCACATTCTTGCCCATCCTGGCAGTAAACACGGATTAGGTAGTAAATTATGTATTTGCCTTTTGCAAGATAACAGGTGGTGCTAATGTGAATGAGAAACACGATCTTGGTTACTTTGTTGTTTGTTGCACTGCAGAACACTTAAATGATTACCTCAGATTTGTTGATTTTGCTTTCCCTGAGGGTTTCCTGTGAAACAACTGTAACTTTGTCCTTGCCAAGAAAAGTCAAACAGAATATTAAAAAGGTAGCAGAGCATATACCTGAACAACTGCAAATGAGAGGGACAAAATGAAAGCTCACCTTGCAAGTGATATATTTAGCAGCCTTCCAAGACTTAAAGGTGGCTATGAGGTAGGAGAAAGCCAACACACACTTTCCACTCCCCACCCCTCCACTCCAAAGGAAAGAGATCAACCCCAACAACTCATTATGGTTAGTATATTCAGAGATAAGTAACTATTGGAAAGGTAGGAATCTTTTTCAACATTCTTCTGCAAAGTCTTTTGAAGTAAAAATATTTTTCAAGTCTTTATGTATCCCTCTGATAAATCTTACAGAGAATGAGCTCTGCTCCAGCATAAAAGGTGTTTCCATACATAAATGAACAGAGACATAACTAAAGAAATTAACCAAGGTGTTTTTTTTCCTAAAGTAGATTTCCAAAACCAATCCATATTTCTATCACTTTCTTCTGAAACTATAGAAGATTTTGATGACAATATTGAGATCAGTTTGAGCTGTGCTCCTGCATACTTTAAATCCTGGTCCCAAGTTCAATAATTACACAGTTTGCAAATACTTTTGCACTGGGATGTGAGATGAGACATTGTTAAAGTCAGATAATTTACTTTAACTTTCTGCAAATGGATCATATGTAAAATTTTCCTGAGATTTTTTCTTTTCAGACTATTGTGCTGTAATCAAATACCAGATTTTTCTTCCTGAAGGATATAACCATAACTTTCCACGTGCTTCATCCAGTACTTGCCCCGTTCATTCATTTATTTTTTTCACTTTCTATTAATCTGTGATGCTTTTTATTCCTAAAGATAATAAACCTGAGTAGGAACAGGAGTTCAGGTATACAAAATTATTTGAGAACTGGATGGAAGATAGCTGCCAAAACAAAAGCTAGTGTCAGTGCTGCAGTCAGAATAACTTTACAGATATGTAATTAGTTTCATAAAATCTTGGGCACACAAACAGTAGGCACTCTTTGCATTTGAATATATTTCTCCAGGAGCTAAGAATTATACACACATGTACAAAATCCACTCAGGACAAGAAAAAATATTGGGGTTTATATTAGACTGAAATACTTCAAACACATTGAATTGTCTCAGGGGAGCTCAGCTGTCATGAAGATCAAAAAGGTCATGGACTTAGTTCTGGCTGTTACTAGCATGTGGGTTGCAAACATGATATCTATAATGATAGACCACCTACAGTCTAAGGTACATCAATAAAAGAATAAGGCTATGAGGTGAGCAAAGATAATACCAATTCCAAACACAACAACTTTGCCCAAAGTCACTTCATATTTTATAAATTGTGTTATAAAGTTAAGAATGCTCCATTCCACCAATGCACAATTCAATAACAGCTTGGAATTGGAAACTGGAAATTATAACTGGCATAGAAGCCAAACATTATTCCATCATGTATTTACAGTAAATGTGCAATTTATTGAAAGGTGAATGTGATTAAATACATAGACTGTGTACATCATTCAAATATAAATATTTAATTTATGCATTTAGATATAGGATAGTTTATCATTGATATGTACACAGATTTAAAAAGCGACACATAACTCTGAACTCACTACAATTTTCTGTTCGAGTGCATGGAAACACAGTTCCATGGTTAATTTCTATGACTGGGAATTTTATAAATGCCTTTAAAACTATTTTAAAACAATATATTACCTTTGGGAAACGTTTAAGACTTAATAACACAGTATTCAGCAAAATGCATGTTGTTATTTTAGGTCTCGTAATCCCCAACTTGTCATTATAGTTTCACATTTCTTTGCATAGCGTGTGTGCTTTAGCCATTAAAACAGACAAATATTGAAGAGATCAGTTTAGCCTAGTATATTATTGACTTTACTCATGTAAATTGAGCATGATATTGTTCTGTCATAGCAGAAATTTTGTGCAGCAATAGAACCAGATAATACCAAAACACAGGATTCATTTTTAAATCCAAGAATTCTGACTGAGTTGCTCAGATTCCACTCGTGTAAAGAGAAACGGTCCCACTCATTGATAGCAATAACAACACACAAATGTGATACTGAATAGATCTTAACCTTGAAAGAATCTCCTTCTTAGACACAATTAGAAGAAACCAATTTGATTATCTTAGTCTGAGTCTTACTCCATCTAGTCATAATTTCTATTAAAACTATTATTCTGGTTTAAATAACTTTCAAATAACAAGTCTGCTGATGAGAATTATGAATATTGAAAGGCTCATGATTGAAATATTTCATGATTAGACTGAGGTAAAAAAAAATTATCTAGATTAATAAGCAAAATGGACTAATTTCCCTATGTCTTTCACCATGAGCATATTAGAGAAGCAATATTCTTGTTTTTTAAGTGTCTTCCAAGTTTTAGCACAGCATTCCAGTGACTGTTTTTTTGTTTGGGTTTTTGGTTTTTCTTTTCGGTGCCATACATACATATAACTCATCATCCTCATTTGTCTCAATGTCAGCTGATATACTAAAAAAGTAACTCATTCACTTTTCTTCCTTTCTGGTTGTAACACCTTTTTTATTATCCCAGCTAATCTTCTATTTGGTATTCATCAGTGGACCTGCAGTAGCAGACTGATCTTGAACCTTCAGAAACCTTCTGTGGGCACTTGCCTTGAGCTGAAAAGCCACACACATTTTCACAGAAACTATGCAGTTTTCAGTGCATGATTAGGCTTTTAAATCCCATTGTAATTCTGGCAATGAGCCCTTCTTGGAACAGACCCTCCTGTTATACAAATATTATTTAACTTCGTGGAAGCGTAAAATTAATTTATACAATTACTATGGTAATTTATTAATATAACCATCCTATGACATATGGCAGAATGTTAGAATATTGGGTTGCTACGGACTTAATGTTTTTCACAGAAAATAAAATCTGATTAAGTGCACCATCTAACAGTAAAAACAAAAAAGCAAGAGAACAAAGCCTCTTACCTAAATTCATTGTCATTTTCAAATCCAGTCCTGCAATACTTTGTACATGGTAATATTTGCACTTGTGTTATTCACACTGGCAAAGACTGTGAATAACAACACGAAAACCACAAGTAAGTCTGAAAAACTTACAGTGTCTATGTATCATATGTCCACTGGCAAAATATATATACGTATTATTTCAGTAACAATAATGTAGGCCTGTCCATGTAGTATAATGAAATTAAAAATAGTCAATCTTATTAAAATAAAATGGTATTTCTGTGACATTCTAATCCAGCAAATTCATAGATGCAAGATGTGTGATGGACCAATCTGTTCTAATCCAGCAAATTCATAGATGCAAGATGTGTGATGGACCAATCTGCCTTGTGGAAAGTTCAGTTTAATACAAAAGACCAAAGCAAAATATGCAAGTTATGAAGCAGGAAGCTGCTGAACTAATAGATAGGCTGTATCTGACACAATCTACCTAGGCACCTAAGCTTAGACATAACTCTCCACTGAAGTGATGATAACTTGAGCTGAACATTTATTAAACAATGGAGAAACGTGTATATTTTATCTACAGCAATGTCTTCATTTAGACTTGCTTTTTTTGCATAAATTCTCTGGAATGCATGCATTCAGACTGTAAAATTTGCCAAATCACAACTGACCATAATCTTACTTAGCAATAGAGAGAAAAACATGTTTATGTTCAGATGAGCTGTTGGTGAGTATCTGGACAATATCCTACATCTTTCTATGTTTAGGCTTGGCTGCTTTTGCAATGTGAGCATATCTTAGCAACAGCTTATACTCAGCAGAATTTATAATTACTAAAAACTGAGGAAGGCAATGAAGCATGCATTTTAATTGTAGAGAAATGTAGCCCTGGAGAAAAATCATACATGAGAAAATGTAAGACTAATAGATTCATATTAAAATGTGTATTTGCATGTTTTCGTCACACCCAGGAGACAATGAACTTGCAAAACAGAGGAATGAAAATTTGTATGAGGAAAATTCAAAAGGATTGAAAATACAGGATGAGGGAGTCTGAATGTGAAATACAGCTTGTATAAATTAGAGAATGCAAAGGAAGAAGGCTACAGAGATGAGTTTTGAGTGCCTATTTGACATTTCCTTCCTTCCTTCCTTCCTTCCTTCCTTCCTTCCTTCCTTCCTTCCTTCCATCTGTCTTTCATCTCATTTTCAATATTTAAAAGTGAAGTCTAATAGTTTATTTCTTTATTTCACAGAATGCTGTGATGATTAATAAGTTATCACCTTTGGAGCTCTATGGCATTTACAGCTTAGAAATATTGCACACCATGCTGCTGACTGCTGGTTGTGGCACTTACAGAAATATCATAAGATTTCTAGAACTTCTGCTTAATATTTATATTGTGCATGTACTTACAACAGAGAGAAGTTGTGCAAGAAGCCTAACCATAATGACTTCTTAGCTTTGCAGATAAAAGACAAGAAGTAGACTAGAGTGCAAAAGTAAATAACTAATCTAGTGCACATCTCTTTCTGCAATGGGAAATTCAAGTAAAATTCAGATTTTCTTGGGTTCATGTACAGAAGATCATGGATATAATGTTCCTCACTTATACATAAAGCATATACCTGCCTCTGAGAAGAGGGCATCTGCTTTTAGGATATCTGCTTTTAATGTAGAGTGCAGAAGCTAATTTACAGGGGACTTAATTTGAGCAAACGCCCATCCAGATGAACACACTATCCAATCAAATTTTGAAAATTTAAACCATTACCTGTTTACTCAGCCTATTAGGCATGATAATGTGACTCAAGTATTGAACAAAGTTATAAGTCCAGTGGCAGAGAGCAGGAGAAATAGAAACCCTGATGATAGTGACTAGTCATAGGGAAACAATACTTTTACTTTTCCCACTGTACTATATTTAAAACAAATTAGGCAAAAAATAAAAAAGGAGACAATTCTAAAGAAAGAAGCAGACTGTTTCCACTAAAGACAGGCAGTTAAGGTAAACAAAACACATAAAATATTTTTTTTCTGAAGAATAACTGTAAGTATTTAGTATCGTCTTCTTTAATAATGCAATTACCAGATCAGCAGACGGTTTTCCTCCTCATGGAGGAGCATCTAGCTGATAGTTTAGCATTATCAAACCTTTCTGGGTTATCAGGTTTTATTCGGAATACAGCTAGTCTTGTGCTGTGTGACCCAGGTAGCCACTGCTCTCCTTCATCCCATAATTCAAGCTTCATACTGCTCAGTATGAAGCAGTATTCCTCACTTTGCTAGCTGCTCTTACCAAAACACTGTTACTTAACCAAAAGTTTCTGCTAATCTAGGTTTTTACCAATGTGTTAGCACCAGCACGCATCCAGCACAGAGGGGACCTGGAGCAGACTCTCAGCTCACATCATGTTGTTGTGAATGGTGGTGGTGTTGTGAATGATGTTAAATCTAGTTGGTGGCCAGTCGCTAGCCAGGTTCCCCAGGGCGCAGTCTTGGGGCTGGCACTGTTCAACGTCTTTATCGACGACCTGGATGAGGAGATAGAGTGCACCCTCAGTAAGTTTGTAGATGACACCAAACTGGGAGGCAGTGTCCGTCTGCTTGAGGGTAGAGTGGCTCTTCAGAGAGGTCTGGACAGGTTGGATTGATGGGCCAAGGCCAACTGTATGAGGTTTAACAAGGCCAAGTGCCGGGTCCTGCACTTTGGTCATGACAACCCCAGGCAGCGCTACAGGCCGGAGTGGCTGGAGAGCTGCCTGGCAGAGAAGGACCTGGGGGTACTGGATGACAGTTGACTCAACATGAGCCAGCAGTGTGCCCAGGTGGCCAAGAAAGCTTATGGCATCCTGGCCTGCATCAGGAATGGCGTGGCCAGCAGGAGTAGGGAAGTGATTGTCCCCCTGTACTCAGCCCTGGTGAGGTCACAGCTGGAGTACTGTGTCCAGTTTTGGGCCCCTCAATACAAGAAGGACATTGAGCTCCTGGAACGTGTCCAGAGAAGGGCAACAAAACTGGTGAAGGGGCTGGAAAACAAATTTTATGAGGAGCAGCTGAGGGAACTGAGATTGTTCAGCCTGGAGAAGAGGAGGCTGAGGGGAGACCTGATCGCTCTCTACAACTACCTGAAAGGAAGTTGTAGTGAGGAGGGTGTCAGTCTCTTCTCCTAAGTAACAAGCGACAGGACAAGAGGGAATAGCCTCAAGTTGCGTCAGGGCAGGTTTAAGTTTGATATTAGGAAAAACTTCTTCATGCAAAGAGTAGTGAGATGTTGGAACAGACTGCCCAGAGAGGTGGTTGAATCACCCTTCCTGGAGACATTCAAAAAACGTGTAGACGTGGCACTCCAGGACATGATCTAGTAGGCATGGTGGTGTTAGGCTGACAGTTGGACTTGATGATCTCGGAGGTCCTTTCTAACCTTAGTGATTCTATGATTCTGTGATCAGACTTCCAAACCTCTTCTTTCATCTCAGACCTTATAAGCAACACAGTCTTTGTCTTCCTCTTTTAAATAGTAACTTTTGTTTTTTCCAGGACTGGAACCATTGACTATCGACTTAAATAAATTTAATCACACAGTCATGTTTAGGCACTGTTTATTAGTTCAGTTTTTTATACTTCATTGCAATCAGGACCTTTTTTCCACTTCATATTTGGCACCTTTTCCAAACAAAAAAAAATGAAACAATAAAATACATGTGCTTATTGGTCCATTTAATTTAACTACCCTTTTCTTCACCAGATGCCTGCAGAAGGCTCCTTCTTTTAGTTCCTCTGGAATCACGTCTGGGTTTTGTTGTAATGCAGGGCAATGGGTAGAGATCTAAAGAGGTGCTGACTTTTCTTAATACCAACTTCACAACAGAAAGAAAATAGCAATGGATGTGGACCTAACCCAGCCACTTCCATGAAAAAATAGGGAGGAAAAATATGACTGAATTTCTGCCATATGACAGGAGCTTTCACTGTTTCTAGAACAGCTAAGAAGAAGTTAAGCTATGGGGTGTTCTATCTGCATTACAATTAACCTCTCTGTTGTAAAAGCAGAGCTTTGAAAGGCTTTTCCGATTACTCTGCCAGTAAAATCTATAAAATTGGTAAGTAAGGTTACCACCAGAGCTATAACATTGTCATAATTTTGTTATTAGAAAACTCTAGAGTAAAAAACACCTAAAGAAAAAAAGAGAGAAATGCTGGTAAACTCTTACTTCTGACTCTTTCACTCAAAAAAAGAATATTATGAGCAGGTTAACAAGTCGCCTTTATGGTGCTCTTTGCAGCTAAAAGCAGATTTACCTCTTGGTTTGCTGAATGCAATATAACAGTGTTCTATTTGCACTTCAGAAGTAACTCCAGAAGCCCCAGAGGAAAAAGACAAAGAAGTTTTCTAGCAGTTTTCAAAAGCAACAGCAAGAATTGAACTATATGTGAGGCTTGGGAAATTGTTAAAAGGGGTGAAAAGGGAAAATGGGGAAGAGGTCAGTAATTGGAGACCAGAAGGTTAGAGGCTGACTGTTCATTTGGGGGATTTGTACTGAGAAAGAGACCAGGCTTGTTTAGCTGGTTGACTGATTTCATCTGGGAGATGTGATTTTCTGTGTGTACTGGGTAGAAAGAAAGGGAAAATCAGGAATAATTATTTTTGGCAGAGTTAGGTAATTCCCAGTCCCAGCCATCTTCATTTGGTCACCAGCTGTTATTGCTGAAAAGTATTTTGTGTTACACAGTATTAATTCTCCATTTGTTTTCCTCTTCCTGATTGCTATTACTTTCCCTGTTGCCTTTACTCTACATTTCCTGGCTTTTAGAAATCCTGGTTTGCAAACTATTGCTGCAGTTCTAGAATATTTACAACCCTTAATTTATTGAAAGTTTTACTCACAGCAATAACTCCTTCTGAATGTGTTTTTGGTCTGCAAATGTATTGGTCTTTTTCAGTTCATATAATTAATGTGCTGCATATTGGGCGTACTGCCTGAAGTTCACCCTGCTGCTGAAAGCTAGTCTAAAATACTGGTATAGAGAAAAACAGCAATGAACTTAGGCTCAAAAGTTTACGATGTCCTTAAAATTTTTTTCACATGTTATCTAGAATACTTGCAAGCAAATAAAACCATAAAATATTCCAAATTTCTATCAAAACAAATTTGTACCCTACAAACCTTTTATGTCCCAAAGGATCTGATAGCTCAGTGACTAAGGTAGTAACACAGTAAGAGAGAAATTGAGTCTCAGAATCCACCAGATCAGGGCTAAATTATTCTTTTTACCCCAGTTTAAACACGTATTCAAGTTTAGCCCTCAATTATCCATATGGTCCATGTATTGTTTTGCTTTCTGACTGATCCTGGCACACATGGACTGTTTCTCCAACTGGGAAAATTGATTTGGAGTTGAGCAATACAGAGAACTGAGTCAAGCTTGCCAAAAGTTCACTCAACTGTGTTTCTCCAAAGATTTCTCAGTAAAACTCTCCCCATGTATTCAAAATCAGTATTCTAGCAAGTTTATTAATGGAAGGATGCTTTGCATCTCTGTATCAAAATGCCTGACACCAGACTGATGCCTAATGGCCGGAGGGGGCACTCTGGTATCAGAGAAGCACATAGCTTAGCTCTGAGGAGGAAAAAAACAAGCTCACAGCAATGCAGAGCATCTTCTCTAATACTTTTTAGCCTGTTACAGGACAGTTAACCGATTCAAGTTTAAAATAAAGACATAGCTGAGTGTATCTGATTTTTGACACTGCTAGTAAAGGACTCCAGTCTTTGTTGACCTTTGTTAGGGCAGGGTCTCTGACACTTGTCTGTTCTTGCTTTGGCCTAAGCTGCTTTTAGCTTGTAACTGTCCCTTAGAGATCAAGTGACTACTGCCAATCTGTTGTAGCCAAAGCCCTGGGAACATCTTATGTAGTAAAGGTGTGATACCCTTTGGCTGCCCTCAAACAATATCCTTAGCAAGCAGTAGCCCTTTTTTTTTTTTAACTAAAACTGTCAGATTATGCAATTTTCAAACTTTATCTGGGAGCCAAAGACAAGGGAACAGTCTGATACAAAACATACTCTAGGTGGATTTAAGATTGAGGAGGAAAAAATCCTGCCATGAAAATTTTACCAGTCTCAGTGAGGACCTTGGGATACTACCAGTTCATCATAATCCTTCATTCCCTTACCTAGCTCTTCCTGAGGAAACTGTCAACTCCAAGACAAAGCAAGGCAAGGAAAGGATTATTCTCAAAGGTGGTCAGCAACATACTGGTGCAGGTAATGGTGTTTAAAGTGAGTGAGTGTATCAACTAATTCTATTTTTTTTTATTCCTTAGCTCTGAACTGGCAGAACACACCAGACAAGTACTTTGCATTTCTTGTGAAGGATACCTAAGGCAGATCTTACTATCATTGAAGAATGTAAGCTACAGAAGAATCCAGCAGTAGTACACCATCTTCATTTGGTTCCTCCTTAAGGGAGAGGTGTAATATTCTCCTTTAATATTGTCTCCTGCTCCATTAATTCCTTCACAAGGAAAATGGAAGAACATAAGGAATCACAGTGAAAGGTTTAGGTTTTGAGGGGGAAGAGTCCTTGGAAAACACACTCTCTGTTTCACAACAGGATGGACAACGTACGTAGGCACTCTAAAACATTATTCTACAGATGGTGTGAAACAAAAAGAACCATGTAGGGTTTCATGTAAATACTTCTGGTTGTAGAGGGTTTCATGTTAATATCTTTAGTAGATGGGACCTGCCTCCCTCCACTCCCCTTTATAAAAACTCATACTTATTTCTGTTGTCTGTGCAGAATAGTTTTTCCTGTCTTAGAGGCCTGTCTCTCCCAATACCTGCAATTTAGGTGCATGTTAAGTGCTTATGTTATTCTAAATTACTCCTTTGGGTTCCTCCAGATCCAGGACATATTATCTGACCTTTGTTCATTAAATACTGCATAGAAAGAGAAATACCCTAAAAATTTATGGAGTTTTCTGAGGTATAAATGCAGGTAGAAATTGTAAAAAAAAAAAACAAACCAAGAAGATATAGTGAGATTTTGAAATGTAATGCCTTATAAACTAAAGCCAACAGGAATAGTCAGTCAGATTACATATTGCTAACAGCTGTCTGACACCTATCTCTCTGGTTTTTCTCAAAATATTTATAAGAGAAACTTGTATTTCAGATGTCCTTTTATTAGGTTAACTTTACATTCAGTTTGAGTGGGCAGCCTCTATCCCAAATAAATATGTCAGGTTATGTGAAGAAAGCTCATCTGTGCACACACAAAGGAGTACAGAGAAACAACAGTAGGAGGGGAAACCCAATTAATACTCCATTGAGCTACTCTCTATCCCATCACAGGCACAATAAGCCTTCAAAGGCACATCTGCACAAGCCCAGAGAAGCACAGGGACACAAATGCAGTTGAGAACAAAAGTTAAGGAGAAGGGAAACCCAGTCCAGGACCCTCCCAGGGCTGTCCCAGGAGGTCCTCAGATCTGTGGTCAAAATGTGACACTCATCTTGATGAGTAAACACAAGAGCATCTTTCAGGCTGCAGAGAGGAGGTTGCTACCTAGGGGTATGGGACACATTGTGGGGTTTCACCAGGCTTACTTTGAGATATGTAGGGCAGGAATCAAAGGAAGAGAAGTGGATGGATTTAGGTAATTTGCAAGGAAAAAGCGTGGGGACGTGGAGTGATAAGGATATAAAAAGGGCCAGTTACTTGTAAGGTGCTGACTGGTGGGTACACTTGTCTGGTTTTGCCACTCACTTGATCACTGCAGGCCATCCTATTTTCTTATTAGACTTCATTTCTAGCTATTTTCCTAGGTGAAGGACTCTAGTGTGCATGTGTTTGTGTATGGGGGTCTAAGTGCCAGCAGTTGGAGTCAGAGCAGGGGTCAGAGCTGTGTGTCAGTGGTGTCAATGACTGGACTAAAAGCGGGTGTGCAAGTGAGTGTGTGAGTGCTGGCAAAGGGCAAACCAGACTATCTGGCAAGTATGTGAAGTGGCCTCGAAGCCGGGATGGGGTGGTAGTGTCTCTGCAGTTGAGGTTATGAGAGGAACTAGCTATTGGAGAATCCTCACCAGCTACTGGAGAGATTGTGGGGTCTGAAAGTCTCAAGGGACGAGACCACCTGCTGTGTATGTGCAAGTCAAAGCAACCACCCTGTGTGATGTGAGCAACAAGGCCATTTCTGTCTTAACGAAACCATCTAAGTTAGAAAACAGCAAATAGTGAAAAGAGCAGCCCCTTGGAGGACAATAGCTGCACAGAGGCCTGACACTAGTGAGAAGTCAAGCCTGCAGTGGAATCATTTCCTATGGGTCCAGGGCATCAGCCAGGACCTGGGCACACTGGAGGGTCGGAAGTGGTATCCTGTCTGTCCAGACAGACTAGACTTTGTCAGAGTCCTCCATTGATGTGAGAGTATCGTGTACAGAATGTGCAAGTATGCCCTAAAATAGAAGCTTAAGAATAGAAATTCCTTTCTCCTTCTTATATTCATTATGATTGAGAGATGCATTTTAAATAATATGTCACAGGTTCTGTCCTTGTGACTACCTCACCCTAAATTCCTCTGTGGCACAGAGGAAACTAAATCAGCATATGAACAAAGAAATGTTTCTCTGCTCAAAGGTTATTAGTAATGGTAGCTATGCTGCTAAAAATATTTTTAAGTAACTTCTGTCAACAAATTCCCAAACTTTTTTTCATATATATCACAGGAACCTGGCATTTCATTTTGTCTCTCTCTGTGACAAGACCAGTCCAGAGTAAGTATACTCTTCCCTGTCTTTAATATTTGAATCCGAGTGCTGACACGCATAAAGATAGCAATTTGATGGCTTTTTGAATGTTTTTTCTACTTTAAGACACTGGAGAACTGAGATGTTTATCTGCTTTTGCAATCAAAGTGTCTGGATGTGTTGTACAAGTCAACTCCTAAAGTACAGTGTACAGCTACAGCTTTGAATATGACATCTGGGGGTGAGGGGGGTGGGGAAGAAAAAAGTGTGAGTTAAAGCCTCATTACAGTTGTTGTTTATGCGGAGTGATATTAATTGCATTGCAACCAGGTATTATTTGCCAAGCATTAACTTCCAGCTAAGAGGTAGTAACCTCCAACTGAATATTTTTTTTTTTTAAATCCTCCTATGTAATAGTTGCATTGTAATTGCTGCAGTTTCAGTCAGTTAAAAACCTTTTCCTTACACAGTAGGTTAAAGTTTAACACATTGAAACACTACAGTGAAACTACATTATCAGCTTTTCAAGTGTGGCACCAAAAACAGATCATGATTTTGAAACATGTCCCTGTCCAACATGCTTGGTAGAAAAGGCAAAATGTTGCTCTGTGTGGAGCATCTGTGACTGGCTGCCTATTCGCTTTGATTTTTTAAGAGCATTGCAAAGCCTTTCGGCATTTGTCTATATGTTTTATATAGAAAAAGTACAGATCCTTTGCTATTCGCTTCCAAAAATTGTATTACCAATAAGGACCTACCATAAATTTGTTACACAAATGCTTTCAAGAAACAGTAAGTGGGGACAGGCCTGAAAAAAAGTTGTGTTTATCACCTGAGACAAATAATAAATCAGCAGTTATACTTTATACCTGCTGTACTTGCCAGTTCCCAGCATCTATATGATTGTTCAATACAAGTAGCATGGAAGTCCTTGTCCCTGAAGCTAAACTGGAAGCTGAATACCACTATGCTCACTCGGATATGTATTCGTCATGGACAAGGTTTCAGAGTGTGTTGACATACAAATAAGCTGTTTCAACATAGTGTGCTGGTCTAGTATGAAGAAAAATCATCTAATCAGAGCATGTACCTATCATTTTGGGTACAAGACAAATTATTCAGACATTTCTGTTAATTGACAGGCAGTTTAATAATTTTAATTTGAAGTCTCCCTTGGCGGTAGATGAAATTAAGGATGAAATTAAAAAGTTATATTGAGTTGAATGATAAACCAGCCTTTACCATCCATGAGCACCCACAATGGGAATTTTCTAAAGGGATTATTAGGGGAAGGTTAATTAGCATTTCATCTGGGAAATGGTAACAGATGAGCTAAGGAAAACCTACATAAAATATTGAAGCAATTAGGGAAATGTTACAAAAAACCCTTCAGACCCAAAAAGCAAACAAACAAAAGGAAAATGGTAGATTTATTAAGTAGATAATAAGGATAAGAAGTCATTTGTATTACTGTCCTCTTAACTGAAAAGGCCGCTTTTTTTTTTTTTATACCCCAAGCAAATAAAATTTTGAGTCAGGGAGTTCAGAGAAAAAGCTATTGATATATGTATTTCCAAATGGAAACCATGGAATTCAGCTATTGTGAAGAATCCAAGAGGGAGGCCCCACAACCAATCCTCAGAGTTATAATTACAAAAAATGAGTTTCATTTTTCAGTAAGTCTTAATACATAATTATCAGATCTTCATAAAACTAGATGCATTAGTCATCTGTTTAAAATTAGAATTATCAGCACAGACATTAAAATTTAAGTGTTGAAACTGTGAATTTAAAAGATATTTTATTCCATAAGAAAATAAGTCCTGTGGTTTTTTGTCATGTAATAAATAAAAATGTATTTTCAGACTCAAAATCTCATTCACTGAATACGACCCAATCTATTTATAGCAGATTACTGAGATTACTACTCAAAAACAGTACAGCACAAATGTCTTAATAAGATTACTCAGGATATCACTGATCAGTGCATGGCAGATCACCTAATGAGTAACCAAGCCAGCTAGAATGTTACCCAATTCATGACAGATGAAAGATCATTTTAAAATGTAAATGTTTAATAATGCGTTATTGGAGCTCTTTTTCTTCCCTATTCAGATCAAGTAATGTCACTCAGGCTGCAAACATCTTTTGCAAAGAACTTCAAGGACCAAAAGATTCCTTGTCCTGAACACAGGTAGTACTACCTATTCACTACTCCAGGAATCTGTCTACACTGTCTACAGGCTCAGGAGCAGTAAATGGTCACCACTCTTAAAGGGCAGACACCAATCGACTGAAGTTACAAATTCCCTGAATAAATACTTATAGCAAGGTCTTCAAACAGGAACATCTGTTCCAAGTACTTTGGGAAAACAGCCAAGAGGCAAAGACATATCCAAGAGAATAAGTGCTGAAAATAATTTGTCAATGTGAATTATTTAAAGAAGCAGAGGTGCCCCTTACTTGCTGGTGTCTTCCTGAAGAAAAGAATAAACATTATGATTTACATTTATTCCAAAATAAACTGAAGGGGAAAAAAAAGGCAGGACAGAAAAAGAGACTTGAAAAAGAACAGGGGTCTTCTAGGCTGCAAACTAGATCCAATGCTTTGTAGAACTTTGGTAAATAAGGTATTTTGTAATTCTCTAGAAATAATTTAAATTCTGTTGTACTATTTCCCCTTTAAAAAAAACCAAAACCACAAACCAACAACCAAACAACTAGTATTTTCAGGTAAGGCTGGATGAAAATCATGGCACCACAGAATCACAGAATAGCAGAGGTTAGAAGGGACCTCTGGAGGTCATCTAGTCCAACTCCCCAGCTAGAGCAGGATCACCTAGAGGAGGATCGCATCTGGGCAGGTTTTAAATATCTCCAGAGAAGGAGACTTGACAGCCTCTCTGGGCAGCCTGCTCCAGTGCTCTGTCACTCTCAAAGTGAAGAAGTTTTTCCTCATATTGAGATGGAACTTTCTGTATTCCAGTTTGTGCCCATTGCTCCTCGTCCTGTCACTGGGCACCATTGAGAAGAGTCTGGCCCCATCCTCTTGACACCTGCCCTTTAGATATTTAGAAGCATTGATGAGATGCACTCTCAGTCTCTCCAGGCCACACAGACTCAGGTCTTTCAGTCTTTTCTCACGAGAGATGCTCCAGTCCCCTAATCAGCCTCGTAACCCTACGCTGGACTCTTTCCAGGAGTTCCCGTTCTTTCTTGAACTGGGGAGCCCAGAACTGGGCACAGTACTCTAAATGTGTCCTCACTAGGGCAAAGTAGAGGAGGAGGATGCTGGTAGCACTCTTCTTAATGCACCCCAGGATACCATTGGCCTTCTTGGCCACAAGGACACATTACTGGCTCATGGATAACTTCTTGTCCAGCAGGACTCTCAGATCCTTCTCTGCAGAGCTGCTTCCCAGCAGATCAACCCCTAAACTGTTCTGATACAATTACAAAAATGTCATATCTGAACCAGTCTGCCTCAAACTCAGAAGAAACAATTAACTTGACAATCCATTGATTTAGAATTATCAGGCAACTAAGGAGGAAGACTTATCAACACAAAATCCAGTCTGGGTTTCTTTAGAGTCTCCCTGAAGCAGAACAAAATATAGATTTTTAATGAATTTACATATATATTATCTCTTAATATAATTGGTGCTCCTTTGCATTTATGCACGTGGTCATATATCAGAAAAAAAATTTCTGTCAAAGCCACTGAACATGGCCATCCAACAGCAGTGTGGAATGTAAGAAAGAGAACACTGTGGGATAAGAAGCAATATTTTTTTCCTCTCATTTACTGTACAGATGAAGAGATATTTTGACATGTGGAGAGCTGAAACATTTTACTCTCAGGAGATGGGGAGAAGACAATTGTTCATCCTTGAATCATCCACTCCATCACCAATAAATTGAGATTACTTTAAGAGAGAAAATCCACACGTGTGTTCCCCCTGTGTTTATGAATCTATCACCATCAGAGAGTCAATGGGAATGTGTATAGCTGCTTTTGTGTTAAATTATTAGAATGGATATTAAATCTTCTTCCTGCAGGTGATGTTTGGAATGAACACTGATTTGTTTCTATAGGAGAATTAATAGACAATTTACTTTAGATAATATTATTTTATCTATCAGAATTCTGTGTTGCACTGAAAATGAACAAATAAAACCAGCAAAAAAAAACCCTTTATGAAATATACAAACTAATTAAAATTAAAATAATTGGAATTTACCTAATTCCATATTTGCAAGGCTTTTTTGAGTTTTACCCTATCATATCAGTTTGTACATATATTCTCATTTTAAATGATCTCTTTGGTGTGGATACAGCTTCAAAGAACAGTTTATAAGTTCCAGTCTAGCTTCTAATTCATGAGGTGAGGTAACTGTCTTAAGAAGTCTCCCAGTCAGCAGGTCCAGGATGATAAAAAGGGTATAATTCCTCAGTTGCCCAAGACATCCAAAAACTTGGTCTGTCACAGTTTAGTTTCCTCCTTAGTGCTATCAGAAACACTCAGGTGAGTGTGGCATTATGGCTAGAGGTGATTTGAAACTAAGAAAGGTCTGACATTTTTTGATATTAGGATTTTCCTCAATACATGGAGGGCAACTGGTACGCGAAGGATTAATTCCACAATCCGCATAATCTACAACCTCAGATGTTGGCAAGCATCAGGGGAGCCTGGTGTGCTGCCGACTCCGCGAGGTACAGCACGGAGTGTGGAGCGGAGTGGAGACACCGCGGTCAGGCTCTGTGATAACAGCAGAGATGGGAACTTGATGGTACCATGGAACTGGTAATCGGCACAGTTGTACCCTGAACCACCAAAATTCCATTTTCTGTTGAAATCATGTCCTTTGAGTGAACTTTGCTCATTATAAAGTCATTTTAATACCAAAACACACCTCTATCTCAAAGGTTACCCGCCTCCAAAGCCTGACCACCCCTCTTCGAGTTTGCGCTCTGAATTTTCTTAAACTGTATCTTTAAAAGTGAAGCGAGAGAAATTTACACCAATCATAATAAAGGTATGTATGCCTAGAGTCGCTCGAGCTTCACCTGTAGATAAGAAATAGTATAAAACTGGCCCAAGAGAGAGAAGGGGTTTAGGGAAGATATCATCGTGGACAAGTCAGAGAAGATATTAACATCGAAAAATATCTCTGACTCCTGGGACCAGTCGACGGGCTGAGCCTCTCTTCCCCCGAGTAGGGATGCCTTTGGGTAAGATTCTGACTATACTAAGTGTTTTCCTTTAAAGGCTTAGAAAATCTCTATAGAGTTATTTTTCCTAATTTTGCGCGCTATACTATCTGTAACATTATTACTTGCACGTGCCTTCGCAGACAGTCTACTATCACCGGCAATCCATAAGAACCTGTATCTCTGTTACTTTAATAAACTGCACTGTTCACGTAACCAGCTGCAAACATTTCTCACTGGGCGCCACTAAACTCTTTCAGTCTGGCTGTGTGAGTCCATAGATCACAGCTGGACAGGGGAGTGCAGGACACTATCAGTGCGACCGTAAATCGTGATAGTCATATGACCGGGCTGATAGTGCTAATTGGGCACAACTCAGAATCTAAACCCAGTCGCCCCCAGCTTCTCTGGAGCTGGAACGCAAGGGGGTATATTTTCCACCAAATTATTCCATCTATTAACATGACAGTGAGCCAGAACAGTGATATGATACAAGTGACAACTAATGATTTGACCTATTCCTCCAGGAACAAAACTAGGGCAGTTTCCTTTTCTTGGTAGGTGGGGAGTTTTAACATTTACCAGTCTTTGACTTCCACGTAGCTGCACAGCTCATCTTGTTCATACAAAAGGGATGTTACAGGGATGCTAATGCCTGATCAGGGATGGGTCTTTTCCTTGTGACCACATTCTTAGCCTACATGTTTTTAGAACCTGCTGCTTAAGTTAATAGAAGACATTGTCTTGGGATTTATGCAAGCTACCCGGTATCTTCTGTATGTGAACAGCCTTCCTCATCAACAAAGCTCACTAGGTATCCTCCTACTTCTTCTGATGTCTATGATGTACAAACTACCTCTTCATTGGGTTCATAGAGCTTTATATGTGATTACCATGTTTACCCTATCAAAACTCTGTAGAACATGGTGGGATCTGAGGCATGTTTTTCAGGCCTGTGGTTTACAGTCATGTATGCCTGGACAACTACTGTCTGGTTTACAGTTATCTGTAAAGCCATCTGCTCTCCAGCAATGTCAAGAGAAAATACAAATTAAAATAGATTATTCATAAGACCTGTAGCAGACAGCACCACAGCACATATTTATAAAAGAAATAGCTGAAGGAAGGATACAAAGAAGTCCATGAATTTCCTGTGCTAAGATTAAATAAAAAATCTTTCTTTTAATCTGTTCAGAATTCATCTCATTTGCTGTATTTCCCAGGTAATTCACCTCTGAAGGAATACTGCCTTAAGTATTATCTCCACTAAGGATATGGATATAAACTCTTTTGGGTGAAGTCTGTAACTTCTATGCAGTCTTTCCTGTGAAAACTTCCATGGTATTTAACAAGAGTTTTGGGGGTTTTGTTTTGTTTTGTTTTTCTCAGACCTATTTTCTCCCTCCTTGTATTCTCTGTACACAGTATGGCTATTCCCTCAGTATTATATAGACATAAATACACATATCATATTTTGAGACCTGGTATCACCTCGTGTATGGGACTGGTAAACTAAAAATCACACTATCAAAGGGTAGAGATGAAACAAACTAAGCAACAGCTCTGTTACTGAAGAACAACAGCTTTATACTCACTTTCCAGCTTATCTTCTTTTTTTAAAACAACACTCTTAACCACATAGTTCCTCACACTCAACCATCTATTTAATCCATATTGTGATAAAACTCAACCAGTTAAACTGGTGAACAGTTGAGATTTGAATGTAGAACAACAAAAAAGTGTTTTATTTTAAATTCGTGGTTAAACACATGATATAGCATTGTTTAGCTCATGAACACTAGGCCACTAATGACCAACAGCAGAACACTAAAGATACGAAGTCTTACGCCCAGTATCACATCTTAAAACCTAAAAATCCTAGACAAGTATTTGTTATATAAGCTCAGCTCATCTTGTCTATACAAACTGTCAATGATTCATCTTCTGAACTATTCCATATAAATCTGAACAGTAATATACATATGGCATTTATTTCAATCAAGTATATGTGGCTTATTGTAATCTAAATTACATACTAGGTACTGTAATGGAGTTAAAATTAGTGATAAATTTCCAGTTTCCAACTTTTTTTTTTCCCCATAAATTCACTGCATCAACTAGTCAAAAGGTAGATGACAGAGAAGTTTGAAACTACATTCACTATGAAAATTATGCATTTTAGTTGCGGAAAGTGCCTCTCTTTGAAGTTCTGAACTTTATAACAGGAGGGACTGAAAGAAGTAATTTTTAATGGAATCATAGTCTCCTCCCTTTATCAAATAACTCAATGATCAGAGTATTCAGCTAGAATATAGAAGTCCTGCTACATATATTCACTGCCTAAAGAGAATTAAATTACAGATACAAGACAGACTAATTTTCAGTGTATTGTAAAAGAACTTGATTTGTTCACTACAGGTTTTTCTTGAAAAGGGCTATGACGAGGCAGTAGAGGAGCACAGGGAATGCCTGTCTGCCTTACTCCAGCTGCTGCAGTCTGCTGGGACCTTCTGGAGAAGGGAAAACTGGTTCCTTTCACAAATACAGCTGAACATGGCCTTCTGGGAAAAAAGTGTGGAGTAACAACTGGGGTCAGGAGGGGAATGAGAACAACACCAAATTGAGAGCTAGCTGTAGAAATGAACAATAGAAAGCTCCTGGGAGGAAAAAAGCAGTCACTTGAAACAAAGAGCTGACTCAAAGCTGAGTTGCTGAAATGCCAGCAAAGGGATCCACAGGGAGTTTGGTTTGGCCCAGGAAGGCATTTAAATCTCCTGGACTGTAAAGCAAGACTGAGAGAAAAGGTTTATTATACTTAATGTTTCTACCAATGACATACTGGAAGCTGTTGCTAAATGTTCTCTTATGATGACTTTGTGGCACTTTCAATGTCTTTTTCTAATATTTATGGTGAAGATCTGCTCCTTTTTCCCTATCAGAATCCATGTTTACCTGAGTTTTTAAACTCGCATCTGATGATTTACTATAGCTATATATCTTTTTAAACATTTTGCTGATAAATATATTAATCTCAAACTTCACAGCTATTGAGAGATGGTGTGACTCTTACTTGATCACTGAATTTGTGGTGCTAGATGTGTTAGTCAGAATGCTCTCTGAAGAGGTTTATGTTCTGAGTTGAACTCTAAGAGAATTGTACCCCACTTTTGTTTTCCAAAACTAATTTTTTTTTAATTTGCTTTTTAAAAAAATAATTCCGTTTATTAAGACTCTTTAAGCTCTTAAACAAAGTATTCGTAAAAGGATCTAGAAGATCTTAATAAAAAGTACCTTGTTTTAACTTTGTCAATGTAGATAAACTACTGCTCTGTAAAGAGCTCTGAGTCAGATATGAAAAAACCCTCTTCTTTTTTCTCTTCACGTAGCCTGATTTTACATTACTCTCTAAGATCAAATAACTTCCTGATGAATCAAACGACAGCATATAATGACACTTAGTTTTGACCTAACACACAACAGTTCAAACTTAATTCATTTTTTTTCTTAATTTCTCCTTGCAAACATTTAAGTCATTTATAAACATTGTTTTCTGTGTCAGCCTTTATAGCAATGTTGAGAAAACAGTAGAAAAACTCGATCTTATCTTGCTTTCTTTGTAAAAATATTAGGTTTGCCTTAAAGTTGCAAGGCAACAATTACTGACATTTGGGTTTTATTTCATTTTTCTCTTTGACTACTTGCTTGTCTTTTTTAATTCTGAAAGGAAAAATTCAGTCACTGGGGAACAAATTATCTCCTCCCTCCCCCTCCCACCCAATCCCAATAATCTACACCAAAATGTTCTCTGGAACATAACCATCCACCTATAGTCATTTCCTATTTTCAACCCATCTATTCTACCCATCCACCTATTTACCATGATGTTGTGGATAAGGAGAAGATAGTGGATGTTTTGTGACTAGGCTTGAGAATGGTCTTTGACACACTCTCCCATAGTTTGACACTGGTGGCCAGTAACAAGTGGCATTCTTCAGGGATCAATGCTAGGACTAACATTGTGCAGCATCTTTGATGACCACGATGATGGGAGGGAGTGCACTTTCAGCAATTTTACAGATGACATCACTTTTGAAGGAACTGTAAATATGATGGAAAGCAGGACTACTCTTCAGAGGAACCTCAAGAGCCCAGGTAAATGAGCTAATGGTACTTTCATGAAGATCAACAAAAGCAAATGAAAAGTCCTGCACCAGGGGATGGATAAATCCAAGTGCCCATACAGGCTTGGGGTTGATTGTCTAGGAAGCATCTTTGCATAAACAGACCTGAGGGTCCATTGGACAATGAGTTGAGCAGATCAGCAGTGTGCCCTGGCAGTGAAGACGACCAGCTGCATCTCAGGTTGTGTTAGGAAGAATATAGCCAGCACATAATAAACCTTCCCCTTTATTTAGCACTGGTGAGACCACATCTGGAATACTGTGTCTAGTTCTGGGCTCCTCAGCACAAGGCAGCTGTTGAAACACAGTAGTCCAGCACAGGCCATCAAGCTAGACTGGAGACGGTGAATGAAGCACATGACATACGAGGAAAGGCAGAAAAGTCTGAGTTTGTTCAGCCTTGAGAACAGAAGCTCAGGGAAGACCTTATTGCTGTCAGTAGTTACTTCACAAAAGATACAGAGAAGATGAATCAACCTCTTCTAGGGGGCACACAGTGATAGAACCAAGTTGAAACATGGGAAAACATGTTTAAATACAAGAAAACATTTCTTTACAGCGCGGGTGATCAAATACTGGAAGAGACTGGCCAGAGAGGTTGTGGGATCCTCGTGGGTCTGAGCAACCTCATCTAACTAGCTCTCCTTTCAACAGAGTTGAAGCAGATGGTCATCAGAGGTCCCCTCCATCCAGAATTATTCTCTAAGTCCTCTTGTCTTTTGTTGTTGCTGAATTTGTTAAAATTGTTCATATCTTTCTTGACAAAAGAAAAAATTAAAGCAGGCAAGTATGATTATTCTTTATATTCACTCTATCATCTTTTTGCAGTAAGTTAAATATAACTTCAATAGAACCTTAATAAGCCTTTCCTGAGGCTGTCAATTATGTGTATTATGGAGAACACTGTTCAAGTTTATTGTTGTTTACTGTTGTTCACAGTCTCAGATCTGTTACACTTATCTGAGTATCATGAAAACTATATTATCCAACAACTTTTGTACTATTTTCTTAAGTGAAATTGCATAGCAGAATGTACTATATAAATAACGAAAGTTAAGCAATCTGCTTCCTCTGTTGCAATTTTAATTAGACCTAATCAAAACAAGTCATTTTGCATGATAAACTGAACAAATGATGGGCAAACAAATTACAGTGATTACTGATAAAATGCCTTCATTATTAACTGCTTCACTTTGATAGTATACCATGAATATGTAATTGACAGTCCTAAATTTTCTAGAGAGTTTATTATTATTTTGTCTACTGGACATTATTTTGTGCTAGTACTTTGAATGTGGCTCTATTTCCTACATGCAAAGAAATACTTTAGATTTGTCGTTTTTATTAATTCAGCTATAAAACCCAAGCAGCTTACTAAGTTTTAATCATGCACTTCAGTATTCTAAAATGGCTGTGATTTTATGTGCTCTTCTGTTTTAATTAACTAAATTCAGTAGATAGAAGTAAAGACTGTCCTGTTTTCAGATTTCAGTTTTGTTTAGAATTTGATTTCCAAAAGTTTTCTGTTTGTCAACATCACCATTTTCACTCCTCAGATGTTATTGCTGCTAGGTATGTACATAATCATAATGACATACACTGTGAAATCAGTTCAGAAGTGTGCAATATCTTTCAATTACTACAAATTTATAATTTGTGATAAATCACAATCATTTAAGCTCAAAAATGAGAAGACTCTTGATTCAGCAAAATAGATCAAAACAGAAAGAAAGCTTTTCCTGGAATCTGCTAAGTGCAGCTGTGACGGCAGGTGTATTCAGCTCAAAAAAACCATAATAGATTCTTGTGGGCCAAATTCAAAACAGTTCAGAGATCTTAACAAATGTCTTTGAAATTGGGACCTGGGTGTCCTGGTGGACGGGGGAATGACCATGAGCCAGCAATGTGCCCTGGTGGCCAGGAAGGCCAATGGCATCCTGGGGTGCATTAGAAGGGCTGTGGTCAGTAGGTCGAGGGAGGTCCTCCTCCCCCTCTATTCTGCATTGGTGAGGCCGCATCTGGAGTATTGCGTCCAGTTCTGGGCCCCTCAGCTCAAGAAGGATAGGGAACTGCTAGAGAGAGTCCAGCGCAGACCCACTAAGATGATCAAGGGAGTGGAACATCTCCCTTATGAGGAAAGGCTGAGGGAGCTGGGTCTCTTTAGCTTGGAGAAGAGGAGGCTGAGGGGTGACCTCATCAATGTTTATAAATATGTTAAGGGTGAGTGTCGGGAAGATGGAGCCAGGCTCTTCTCGGCCTCACTAAGCGATAGGACAAGGGGCAACGGGTGCAAATTGGAGCATAGGAGGTTCCGAGTTAATGTAAGGAAAAACTTTTTCACCGTGAGGGTGACAGAGCACTGGAACAGGCTGCCCAGAGAGATTGTGGAGTCTCCTTCTCTGGAGACATTCAAAAGCCGACTGGACGTGTTCCTGAGTGATGTGCTCTAGGTGGCCCTGCCTTGGCAGGGGGGGTTGGACTAGATGATCTTTCGAGGTCCCTTCCTACCCTTGTGATTCTGTGATTCTGTGAAATTAGCTTTGAGAAATGTAAAAGAAGAGGAAAAAAAACCAAACCAAAACCCACAACAAAACTATAAACATCTCAGAACTAGGACTTCTGAAGTCCTAACCTTATGTCTATTTCTATGAAAACTAGGTGATGTAAGAACTTGGAACTTGTAGGTCTGAGAACACACTCTTTGAATCTTGCCTTACTGTGTTATGTGTAATTTAATTTATTTAAGTAACAGTGTAACAATATAAGGACAAAGAGGACCACAAAAGCAATTATTAAAAAAAAAGAAATCCTGGATTTTAACAAAATTTAGCTCTGGATTGATAGTCAGTCTTAAAATGCTTATTTTAATGCAGAAAGTATTAAATGGCAGTAAGTTTGTATTCAGACCTTTTTATAGAATCTCTTGCTTAGCACATCTGAGTTTTCTTGGTTTAACTTGTAGTTTATATTGTTAAAGAAAATCCAGTTATAAAGATCAGGAGTATTTGGAAAAAAAATTATATGCTTATAGAAGTCAGTCCATCAAAGAGGGTTGTGTTGGAACATTTTTGAATGATCTATTAAATCTATACACTATCTGTCTCTTCTGTAAAATCCCATTCCTATTCTTGGTGTAGAAAAAAAAAATCTGTTTCAAGCAATGTAGTAAAAGACCTTTGTATTTTGAGATGTAATGGGTAACTTATGAAAATAAAAATAAAAGAATTTTTTTTTGTAAACTCTTCATTTTAATAGTGGAAGTTTGTAATATTGTTTGAAGTTCAATAATGGTAGGACTCTAAAGGGAATTTGTATTTATCCAGTATCACCTCATGAGTGCTAGAAGTCTTAGAAGACGTCATTATTGTTTAAGTAATTCTACAGGTCTACTCAGTTGTCTTCATTCTATTACTGACAACAAATAAGTCAGAAATTTTAACTCTTAATTAGAATAAAAAAGTATTTTTAACCCTCCCTATATAACTCAATGAGAGTCTTAAAATAAAAATGTGATAGATATCAGATTTTTACTAATTGTCTGATTATTAGATACCAATGAGCATGGAATAGTTTTGAGACTGTGGCTGAAATGAGATAGTTTTATTAGATGATATTACAAAATACATATTTTATGCTGTTTCTATTTCTTAAATCCCACTACTATAGAAAATAATTTGCAATAGTATTTCTTTAGTGCAGAGTTTCTTCTTGGTCTCCCATATTTCTTTTATGTTGAGTGGAATTGTAATTACAGTATATTTTCTGTACCCTCAGTGGAGAGTGAAGCATCTCTAGACAGCTGTTCAGTTGATCTGAGATGGGAACAGAACCCTTTTGATGCCAAGTTGCAGGTGAATTATTTTAAGGTATCTATCAAACCTGCAGTCAAAGTTAATTGTCCAGATTGGACTTTTGAGTCAGGACATACAGTAGAATTCAGTATCAAGTGAATGATCCTTATAGCTTTGGCTAATGGAAGATCCTTGTTTGCTGTAGGATATTGTATGCATACATATTGTATGCATCAGGTAACTGATAGTTGATTAATATGTATAGTGTTTGAAGGAGATTTAAAAGCTATCTGATTCTTAGTTCGTAGGATTACAGCCAGATGGTACCATTAGAATCTGCTAGTCTCATTCTTCTTATAAAACAGGCCAACCAGCAAATATAATCTCTGAAATAAATAATTTCTACTTCATGTAGAACACTTTTATAAAGATGTAATCTTGATTCTAAATCAATAGCTACCATATTCATATCTAAGTTTTGATAATTAATGTAATTTTTCAGGTTTCATGAATTCTTTCCAGGTTTTAAGTACTTTTTTTGGTGTAGCCACCAGATCTGGATACATTATTTTATGAATGTTCTGCTAATTTTATAAATTCAATTAAAAATATTTAAAGATAATAATGGCACCATTTTTCTGCTTCTACTTCATATTCCTTTTCATTTTAGAGTATTATTTCTACAGAATTTCTTTCTGTCACTGAAAAACGACACATTCCAAGTTTGTATTATATTACAACAGGCAAGAAAACAATAAGATTTATTGTGCCCAGAAATTGTATAATCTAAAGTTAAAACAAATAAAACCCCACAGAATAAGTTCTGAGATGGAAACAGGTAGGAGAATTCAAGGAAGCACTGGAATACCATTTAATGATAACGAAGGTGTCAGTAGTGATTTGTTTCCTGAGGTGTTATTTTCCAGAGTATTTTCAGCTATCAGCAAAGTGTGAGTATATCAATATTTACTCATAATTCCTCTTTGGATTTTCAGAGAACATTTTTACTGTTGTATTGGAAAATATTTGTCAATATTTAGGAGTTAAAACACATAAGGCAGAATCAGCTAAAATATTTTATTACATAAATATGAATATATTAAGTCTGGAAGAAATTACTTTGATAAGTACTCAAATTGAAAGGAAGAAATGTATGTTTTATTAATTTTAGTGAAATAGTAAATATTTTCAAGTAGATTCACATTTAGATTCGGTGGTGGTGTGTTTGTGTGGTGTGTTAAGGAAAGAAGAGAAGGGAGGGAAATTATGGAGGCACAAAATAGAGGAAAGAAAAATGTGTAGGCTGAGTAACATTATTAAATTTTTTTAAGTAGCTTTGGAAAGGAGATGCACACTCACCAGGAGATGAAATTCCTGGAGTCAGCTTCTTTCATTATCTGAAGATATTTGTAACCATACCTGTCATTTCATGGGGATTTGCTAGCAGAGGAAATTTCCCAGATCTGTTTTTGATGAAGATCCACTCTGCTTGAACAGACATTCACTGAAGCAAAGACTGAGCTCAGCTCTTCCATTTCCTGAGTACACTGCAGTGCTCCATGTTTCATTACCAGGAATGTATTTTATACCAACAGAAAATATCCTAAGAAAAAAAAAAAAAATAAGAAAGGACTTTCTTACAGCACTATTTACTCAGATGGTTTGACATTGACTCTTCTGCAGCAGTTTAGAACAGCTCTCAGTTATTGAAGGAAATGGACAAATGTATATTTGTAGTCTGAAATATTTGAGTTCCTATTAGTATTTAAGTGGAATACCCAAAACAAAAATACAAAATACAATACCCTATGAATATTATCTATATTGACTGTATTCCCTTAGTTGCCTGTAAGCTGAAAAATGGGACTAGAAATACGTTGAGGAGACATGTTAGTCTGTGTACGTTCTTTAAAAAGTCAATAGTTCTGGATCGATCAGTTTTATTAGTTTAGCTTTGTTGTCCTTTTTTGTGCGGTCATCCTTTGGCTGGGTGAAATTGAATGACTTTGGGTGAGATTTCTCTCTACATGCAGATATTTAGATGTAGGGGTCTAAAGTATATGCCTCTAAATGGAGAGCAGGTGATTAAACTCCTGCTGTCAATTAAGATTTTCAGCTGATAGAATGTATATGTCTACTGTTGGATAAGATTAGCAGCCTCCTAGACCTCCCTGACAGGCTCAGCTCAGGTACTAAACGTGGGTGATTGGTGCTACCTGAGATCCCTTAGGATATCACACCTGGCTTCCAATTGTTTTTCCAGGAATGTGCAGATTTTCTGAAGATCTGACATCTTGATTATAAGCCCTGTGAAGAGACGCTAATGCACCTTAGCTGACATTGTATGCCTCTATTTAGACAACCAAATCTGGTCCAAAGTTTTCCATGAAATTGTTCTGGCAAGAACTTATACTCAGTTGCAGTATTTTGTTCCCTATTTTATTAATTTCAATCAAGGAAATCATTGACAGCAGACATCAAGCAGTACCCTAATTTTTATGTAAAGTGAAAAAATGCAAATTTGGTATTAAGACAATACTGTACATCACCACTTATATCAAGTAATGTTGGCAGTAAGGAAACTATTAAATAAATTCCATCTGATCTGTGACAATACAGCATCAAATATATCCCCTGCCTGTATGAGACAGCATTTTCTGATCTTAAGAGCTACAACATATTCAGTACGATTTTGAATTAAATGTTACTTATCTACAGCTTGAAATATGTTTAAATACCTTTATTATTAATAATTACATTTGTGAAATGATTCTCTGTTTTACATTTTGCTTTGGACTGAAGAACTTTCTGTAAGACTTTTTCCAATCCCTAGGTGGACATATACACAAAAAATGTCACACCAAGAAAACCTTAAGCTGCAAAGATCTTTCCTTAGCTCATGAATTAAAAGTTTGATTCTGCTTCCTATTAAACTATTTATTTAACATATTTCTCATGTTATAAATTTGTACATGACAATTTTAGAGAGCAGACTTCCTCTTGAACTCTAAACTTTTCTCTTGGGTCAAAGAATGTTAGGAGACATGATATATAACATCTTTGTGATAATTAGGCCACTTACACAAGACATGTAAATGAAACATGACAAATTACAGCAGTCACAGTGGGGAACTACTACTAATAAATACAGGCTTTAATACTATGTGATGGGTATTTTAGAGATAGCTACTAAAAAAAAATAAATTAAACACTAAAGTAGAACTCTTTAGGCATATAAACAGGGCCAAAGCCCCTTTAAATATTTTCCTAAGATATTAGATTCCTACTCTGGTAAACTAAGATGAGTTGCTGAAAATATGTATGTTTTACAAAAAAAAATGTTCCAGGAAATTAATTCAAGCACTTGTGTCTTGAGCATTGTCATCACTTAGACGTTGTCTTACTCCCTTATCTGGATTGCATCCAAATGTTGTGGTTTAATCCCAGCTGGCAACTAAGACCCCACACAGTCACTTGCTCACTCCACCACCAATGGGATGAGGGAGGGAATCAGAGGAGTAAAAGTGAGAAAACTCGTGAGTTGAGATAAAGACAGTTTAATAGGTAAAGCAACAACTGGGCATGCAAACAAAGCAAAACAAGGAATTCATTCACCACTTCCCATGGCAGGCAGGTGTACAGTCATGCCCAGGACAGCAGGGCTCTGTCACGTGTGATGGTTACTTGGGAAGACAAACGCCATCACTCCAAACATTCCCCTCTTCATCTTTCTTCTTTACATCATAGAATCATAGAAT
>VWZZ01005174.1:324940-338345 GCA_013399095.1 Psophia crepitans | reverse complement strand
TCGGAGAGACTTCTTTTGCAAAGTTGGAGGCCTGGAAACAAAGGGAACAATAGCAGCCATTCTGCAGGCAGAGGCTGCTGCTTTCTTGGACACTTTCACATGGATAAAGGAGACCAAAGAAGAGCCTCCAAAGCTGCATGATGATAAGAGAAAAACATTACAACGCTGTTTTGCAGGCTGGATTGTGCAGTGATTATACAGCAGTTTGTCCAACACAGCTTCCTGGGACCAAAATGCAATCAGTAACCTTTCCCTTAGACTCCTCGCTTCTCTGCAGAGCCACAAGAGCATCTGATAATTCCCTGGCAGCCCCAGCCATGGAAAGTCTTGTGCAAAGACGTGTTAAGTTGCATGTCTGGTTTGTGTGCTTTTCATATAGAATGAGTCTGGGTGGGAGGCACAGCGCAGGGAGGGATGTCCATGTCCCTCCTCTGACACTGATCCACTCTTTGGTCTTGGGCAAGTCATCCAGTTGCAGTCTGAGTCCCGGGAAACATGGCTGCAGAAGAGAGACCAGGACTCTCTTTGTGCTGCCGTGCAGCCTCCCTGGACACCTGCACCCAGGGAAGGTATGTCCTGACAGCAAAGGGATGGGAACAGCAGAGAGGAGCAGATGGAGCTGGGCTGTGTGGTGGCAGCTGGCTGTTGGGTAGTAGAGTTGAAGGTGGGATACAGGCAGGTGGACCACAGCTGGAAAGAGGGACGGAGACTCCCCTCTTGTGGTTCAAAAGGAGGTACCAACCAATTTGTACTTTCTTGGCTGACTAGAGCTTCAGTTAGAGGCAGTGTCAGGGCAGTGTATTGCTGGCAGCTCCAGAAAGCTGGAGCTGGGCTTTTGAAGAGGTACAGTCTAGGAAATATTATCCAGAGCTTGCTTTCAGACAGCTGTGGTTGATATGGAGTACAGACAGCAAGCAAAGACAAATAAGCACGGTCTCTATCGTAGCTCCATTAGAGCTTTGTCCCTGGGCTCTCAGAGCAGTGGGCAGCGTTTCTGCACCAGCCCTGGGGCTGGCAGGCTGCCTCTGGGCTGGGCCAAGAACAGAGAGGTGCATCTCCCAGAACCCCTGTTTCTCTGCCAGGGCATTTCCACACAGCTACAAATTACACAGCACATCTTGTAACTGTGCTGCCTGCCCCACTCTCTCACACAACCTCTGAAGCTGAGTGTTTATACCGAGCTCCAGAGACGTGGCAGTGCTTTGAGAGGCTTGAAAGATGGATGATGTTAAACATCTCTAAAAGGAGTCCTGGATGCAGAGAGGATTTCTGAGTACATCCAACGGAGCCTCTTCACCTCCACTTCCCGCCAGCAGAATTGCTCAGGCCATCTGTGTTTTCAACAGATGGATGGAAGCCCAATAAAAACAACAGCAGCTTTTATATGCAGCCTCCAGGCCAAGCTCTTCCAGGAGAGACTGTTATGAATAGCACAGAAATACACATCAAAGCTAGCCCACAGCATCTGTCAGGTTTGTTGGAGGAACTGCAGCACCTGTGTCATGGGTACGTTGCAAGTGTTCGCTCCCTGAGTGGGAATGCCTCTTCCAGGAGTGAACAGGGGACAATAGGGCCATTTGGGGCTATCAAGAACATCCAGCTCTGCTTTTGTAGTTATTGAACTCTGGTGGGTGGTAGGACATTCCTGGGGCATCTTCCCCAGAGAGCATGTTGGGTGTCACGCGGCACAGTGCCAGAAGCAATGGGTACCAAGAACTGATAGGGAGAGTATGAGCCAAAAAACCAGCCAGCCTCATGTTAGGCCCTTTAATCCAGACTTGGAGGTGTGCTGCAGGTGCACAGTTGGCACCTCTAATTGCAAAGAAAGTCACTTAGAAGAGAATGGAGGGACTCAAGTACCCTGTGTCAGAAAGACCCTTCCATTCCAGAGAGAAGTTGGTTGTCTGGAGGGTCAGGTTGTCATCTCCTGTTTTTCATGCTGAGGGTTGTCAAGGACAGAGCAAAGGTGAATGGAGACTCACCTGCTGTCATCTCCCACAGTCATCCTCTGCAGTGATGGCAAAGCAGAGGAAAATCTGGGCTAGGTAATTTCACCAGAGTATACAGCAGGACCTCCGGGCAGCCCTTCCAAGGCTGACGCAGACCAGACCTCGTACCCAGGACTGGTAACTGTGCTGCCACCGTTTTGCAGTGGCCCATGAGCCATCTTTTCTGATGAGCAAGGCCAAAGCCAGGAGTCCACGCAATTAGCATTAAATCAGTACTTTGTAGAGTCTAATATCTTTTCCAGGTCTTGCTTCTGGAGAGGTGGTGGAGAGTATAAGCTTGTCCCAACCAAAGAGGGTTGGTGCCAGCCTGTGCCTGAGCAGGATGGATGGCTGGAGGCAGACAGGTCATGGGAGCCCAAGAAAGAGATCCCAGTGAGCTGCACCATGGGCGCTGGTTGTCCCTTGGCCAGGAGAAGCCCTGGTAAAGCCATTTGCCCAGCGCAGCAGGTAAAGGGACACAGCAGCCCATTGCCTGTGCTGAAGCCCTAGGAAATTACCTTCCCTCACTATTAGCATCTGGTGAGGTGTCCATAACAGTGCAGCTTCCTTGAGCCAAAGAGACCTCAATGGCAAGAGAATGTTTGGCCTGGGGTAGTTCCTTCTGCACGGGATCTTTGCTAGTATAAAAAACACAGCATAAAATGTCATTCATTGGACTGATGTTACTCTCCCAGTGAAAGCTTAGACTGTTCTGGACTAAATGTAAATAAATAATGTAGAAAGAATAATACAGAGCTAATAAAGCCATTATCATTGCAGCCTAATCTCCAATGAAGATAATGAGTGTTGAATCATGCCTGGAGCATCCTAAGTAAGTGGCAGTGGTTTTGATAAAGGAGAGGAGTGGATTTTTGGTTTCAGACTGCTGCTTGCCTATAGATTTCTGGGGTGTGCAGTGTTGGTCCCTAAGCTGTGGGTCCACGTTTATCCTGGTGGCAGAGCTGGCTCAGCCTCCTGTGCTCCCATCACTTTCATCTTGGGCTGGCCTGACCCACGTGGCAATAGCTGTGTGTCACCAAAGGGGAATTAGTCTTCCACATATAATTAATTTCCATGAGGAAGGAATTCCATCTGTGTCCCTGGGCTGTGAAGGCTGCACCTGCAGCTTGAGAGGGAGACTGGCCTTAGCACACCTCTCCCTGGCGCTCCTGCCATGCCAAGGGAGGGAGATCCAGCGGACAGAGGGAATTCCTGCTGGCAAAATCCTTTGCCCTTGCAGAAAGGCAGGCACAGTGCAAAGGAGTTGCAGGGGCCGGATTCAGCAGCGCTGTGAGCTTATGCCATCACTGGCAAGCAGGAGAACGTGGCAGGAGCGGGCTGCTAAATGCACAGCTTTGCAGCAAGCCCCAGAAGCAAGCAGCCATCCCAAAATAAAACAAAACATCCCTGTACAACTTGAGGATACACAAAGGAACTGACGGCCTCTGAACCTGGCCTCACATCAATGAGCTGTAACTTGAAAGGTTTATTTAGACTGCTAAGAAAAACAACTGCAGAAAAATACCGATGACCTGCTTTAAAGAGGGATTTCAACAACAAGAGAAGCGCTGGGCTCCTCCTGGAAGCAGAGCACCTAAATCCTCTAAACCCCCTCCAAAAATTCCAGCCTTAGACTGGAGAGCACTTCAGAAGGGCAGGATTTGTACAATCTGCAGAAAATAAAAATACTTCTGGGAAAAAAAAAAAACCTAGTCATTTAAAAGTAATAAAAACCTACATTGAGGAGAAGGGGAGAGCTTAGGGGAGTCATGAGCAAGGGATAGGAGTCAAGGAGTGGGTGCTGTGCTTGGCAGGCTTTTGGTTTTGGGCTCCCCCAGGCCAAGCTGAGCTTCTCGATGCTGGGTGGTGGTGAAGCTGGCGAGAGCAGCCTGTGCACACGGACCTGCGCAATGTTGGAGAAAAATATTTGCAACTGTCAAACAGACGGAGCTTGCCACCGTACCCAGAAGAGCTCTATCGCTAAATCCCTATCTGCACAGCAATAAAAAGCGGGGAGGGGGCAGATAACTCCACGGCAAGATTCTTGCAAGCTCATAAATCACTGCAAGCCTGGGTCTTGGGACTGATGAAATCACCGGGAACCCCGGTGGCCTGGTTTCCGCAGCGCTGCCTGCCCTGCCTCCACTAGCGACGGTATCATTGGAAGAAAAATGGAGCCAAGCTGTTGGGAGAGGGGTGGCTTTTTCCGAGCAACAGGGAAGCTGTTACAGCCCAAGGCTTTCTTAGGATGAAATGATTTAAGCACCTCTCCAGCATCCTGCTGATCTTTCGGAGGCGGGGGGTGGGGGGAGTCCAATAGCTGAGACTCCTCGGGATGATAATTGTGGTGTATTTGCAGAATCAAAGGTTTCCCCTTGGAGCAGAGCCAGCAAGCTTTGGGAAGAAGAATGGATCCAGTACAAAGGGGTTTTTTAAAAGCCCATTAAGTCGCCTAGGGGCTGAGCTCACGTTCCCACTGCCTCGGCAGTCGGTGCCGGGGGAGTGAAGTTTCGTTCCCATCGTCTCAGCCCAAGTGGGAAAATTATTCTTCCCCCTTCCTCCCCTTTCCAGGTCTGCACAGGGAGGGGAATCGCTCCAGAGTCTGAGGGCAGACCCTGACTGCAGCCCCGGAGGGAGCTGGGGGACCGTCATCTCCCACCTCCTGCACTGCAAGGAGACTGGAGGAAGGGGCCTGGCTGGGGCTGATGTGATACCCACGGCTGGGAGCTGCAAGAGACATGTGAGACTTGGTGTGTATTTGAGCCCTGAAACCTATAACCTATGCCCATCATTTGTGTTGTCCCTTATACATAAGCCAGGCATCTGGGAGGTGTAAAAATGGTCCCAAGACCTGATCTCTTCACCAACTCCTCATGGGTCAACACAGGGAGAGCCATGAACAGACCAGGCTTGCTGCAGGAGCTGGGGGCTCTTCTCCAAGACAAGTCCGCGTTCTGAATATAATCTCTGGAGGTACTGCTGTGTTTCAGAGGTGGTGGAAAAGGCTGGGCTATGCATGACCATCCCCTCCTAGTAACACTGCCTTGGAAGGTGCTTGGGGCAGCTCCCTCCATCCTGGCCCCAGTGGGCAGGCTCTGTTCTGTGCCTGAGTCAGCGTCCCCCTCCTATTACAACCATTCAGTTCCCTGATTTGGCCCAAAACTTAAATAGCCTGATAGTCCCATCAGCATTTCTCTCCTTAAGGGTTTCTGGAGGCAACAACCAGCCCTAGGAGTCAGCTCTTACTCATGACACCCCCATGGAAAATAAGAGAATGTGGTTAGTAATCCAGCTGTGACTAAGGAGGTTGCATCTGGGGAGATCCCCCTTGCTGTTGGTGTGACTGTGATTTCCCTCTGTGCCAGCTTGGCAACACTCTTGTGTGACCAGTGATTCGGAGCAGGGAGGGCATGGCCATGGTCCATACAGCTCACTGGGCAGGTGGTGCAAGGAGTCTGCTGTCACTGCCACATCTCCTACCGCCCCCAGCCCCCCATGGCATGGCAGAGACCCTCATCCCTGCTCTCCCAGGGGCTCCTTCTGTGCCAGGGAGGTGGTGCTCTCCCAAGGCTACAGTCTGAGTTTGAGACCTCCAAGCAGCACCAGCCACGGACAGCTTTTATCATAGAATGGTAGAATCATAGAATGGTTTGGGTTGGAAGGGACCACAAAGCCCACCTAGTTCGAATCCCCTACCATGGGCAGGGACACCCTACGCTAGACCAGATTGCCCAAAGCCCCATCCAACCTGGCCTTGAACACTGTCAGGGATCCAGGGGCAGCCACAGCTTCTCTGGGCACCCTGTGCCAGGGCCTCAGCACCCTCACAGTAAAGAATTTCTTCCTAACGTCCAATCTAAATCTCCCCTCTTTTAGTTTATACCCATTCCCCCTTGCCCTGTCTCTCCACTCCCTGATAACCAGCCCCTCGCCAGCTTTCCTGTAGGTCCCCTTTAGGTATTGGAAGGCCACAATTAGGTCTTCCCGGAGACTCCTCTTCTCTATCTGCTTTCAGATACTGAGGACATCATGCCTTCCAGAATATCAGCCAGAGCCTTCGCATGGACCAAAAATTATTGCAAAGCAGAAGGAGGAGGAGGAGAGATTTGTCTGCTTGGGTGATCAGGGAAAAGGCTGAGCAGAAGAAAGAAAAAAGCTTTCCTGCAGTGTCCAACCTCATTCCCAGCCAGGAAAACTTTCCAATAGTGCTGTTCCTGTGGGTAGAGCCCAGAGCAGCCAGAGGTAGCTGCAATACCTCTCCCTTCCCATCGCAAACACCACTCCCAGCACAGTGGCTCTGATGAGCTGATGAAGGAACAGCAGTGCAGAGACCCTGGGGTAGAGCAGCATCTGGGCACCACGGGAAAGGGCACGTGAGCCCGCGAAAGTCCTCCCAGCAGAGAAACTGCAACCTGAAAGCAACTAGAAACCCTCCAGGGAAAACCCATAAGCAAATATACCCAGCCAAGAGAGATGATCTCAGGGTGCTGATGTCACCCCAGAAATGACCAGGAATGGAACAGGGAGGTTGGAGCAGTCCTGTGCTTGCTCCAACTATGTAGGACACCTGCCCTGTGATTTCTCAACAGGGCTGTGACAGGACCTACTGCATTGCTGGCTGTAACATGGTTCAAGTCTTCTACCAGATCTGTCCTGAATTCTGCAAAATAGAAAGAAAAGCAGTACTAGGACCTGCAAAAACCACACTGATGCTTTGAAAGATACTGGGAGCATTTACATCCAGTTAAACAGCTGTCAGGGATGGGAGAAATTTTCCTGCCTGTGCTGGTCGCTGAGTCTTCACATTCCAGCCCTTGTGCAGGGAGGAACAAAACCTCTTAGCTCTGCACTTATTTGAGACAGGAGGCACAAACTTGAAGTCATCTGGAGTCAGGCGCTCTAAAAATTTAATGATGCAGGACAAATCAGGGTGACCAAAAGAGCGAGCAAGACAGAGACGGTCTTGTGATTTAATGCGCTCAGCCAGGACTCGGGGTATCTGGGAGCAGTTCCCAGGTCAACCACAGGCCCCGTGGGTGACCCTGACTGAGTCACTAGGGACAAACGTTGCCAAGAATTGGCTTAGGCATCCTGCAAAAGTAAGATAGGTGCTTAGAAGACTGAATCGTATCAAAAATCAGAAGGATTAAGATATTTCAAATGCAGTTAGACCCTTGATGAGGGCTCCTAATTCCCATCGGATAAGCCCCTCTCCCTAACAGATGTCAGAGTTGGGCTGGGACCCACCTGGTGACCTGGGGGTTAACTGTTTTATGCTCCATTAAGAGGATGGAGGCTCAGCATAAGCCTAAGGTGACTTGGCACTTCCTCACTCTGTCTCTGCAACAGGTCTAGAGCAAAAGACCTTCTATTGATAAGGCAACAGCCTCACTTGTCTCCCTGGCTGCAATGGCAAGGTGGGTTTGTAGCCCACTCCCCCAAGCAATGGAGTCAGCATCTGGCCAGGCCACTTCCACCTCCCCATTTGCACTTCCTGCAAAGCCTTAATCTGAGGTTTTAACTAGGATTTAAGTGACGCCCTGGCTTTTTGCTGGCCCCTCTGCAAAGGCAATAAATTCAACCCCTGCTTGATGCGAACAAATAAAAGCAGCTCTTCCTGTAGGCTGTGTCTGCACGCATCCCTGATAAACCCTGCTCTGACAGCCTGAGCAACAGCTGGTGTAAATCTGCAGCAGCCTCTGGGCTTGAGAGGGAGGCACTGATTTACACCCCTCTCCCAACCCTTCTCTCCTCTTCCTCCTGTTTCACCTCATCCCTGGCCACTACACCTCACCTCACCTCCTTCCCAGCTCTCCGGAGATAAGTAACTCTGGATGTGAGGAAGATAACGGGACAGTAAACTCTTTCATCCCTTGATAATTTGGTCCATCTTTCTTGAAACAGTTTTCAGGCTTTTTTGTCTGGTACCTTTGATAGCAATTCAGTGCAAGAAAAGTAATCTCCAGGAAAGGGGGGGGGGGCGCGGTGCGGCACAGGGAAAGATGTGGGCAAAGTTGCAGATCCCTAATCAGGAATGGCTTGTTTTCTAGCAGGGTTGAGGAGTCTAGAGGAGAAGAGACAGTGCCCTCAGCCCACCCTGAGTAACACATTTTCCCCCAGACCCAGCATCTGATGCTGCACAAGGCTGTGAGTGAAGTCTGGCACTGGCAGGAGGATCCAGGGAGGAGGATTCACCCTTGGCTTCACGAGTAGTCAGGAGCTGTGTGACAGGAGCCTGCTGAACACAGGCCAGGCACAAGCAAGATGATCCAAACCAGGGCACGGCCACACGCGTAGCATCTCATGGGAGACAGCCGGGAGGATGGATGGCAAGGGAAGCACGAGTTGCTTCTGGCAGCTGCAGAAAGCAGACAAGAGGGGAAGAAGGCAACCACATGAGCCACAGAGAGATGCAGGGTGAAAGACCCTGGCCAAGGCACTGAGATTATCAATGGCTTCCTACGTCCTCAGCTTGCCTGCAAGTGCTATCTCACTGCCACTTGTCCGTGACATCCGTTTCCCGCAGGGCACAGTGATTCAGGCAGGGGAAGTGGCCGGCAGAGGCTGCACTCTCCCAGCATCTCCCAGCAGAGAGTGGGCTTGGATAGGGCAGGTCTGGAGGAAGACCTCAACTCCCGGCAGTAGCTCTTTGTAAGAAGTCTCACAATCTGCTCTATAATTATTTCTTACATTTTACCCTTCTCTGAACATACTGGAAAAGAAGTCAGTTGCTTGGGCTAAATATCCCCACTTCCACCAAGGTACAACTCCCTTGTACACCATAAAGCATTTATGTGCATGTGATTAAATGCCATTGAAGCGAACGGGAATTTGCTTACAAGCAAATTACAAATTCCTTACAAGCTTACGGACTTTGCAGAATCAGGGCCTAAATCCACTGAGTCTCTGCTAACACCCCCAGCCAGCACAGGCACGGCTGAGTCCTGCCTTGGGAATGCATTTATTTTCCCTTTTGAGGCTATGAAACATTACGCCGAAGCTTCGCCTCCCCCTGCCAGCTGCCGGGAGCTGATGGGAATCCTGGGGCGAGACTGGGCTCTGCGCTGTTAAGAGATAATGCTGGCTTAGGGTGCGGTTTGTTTTCAAGCAGAACCTCCCAGCTCAGATACAGAGCCACAAAAGGTCCTCGACGTACTCTAAAAGCCTCGTATCAAAGAAAGAGCAACAAGCATAATGCTGCCTCCTGTCTTTTAGCTAAAAGCAGCCCTGATTGCAGTCGATGGAAATCTTCCCGTAAGCTCCAGCGGAGCAGCATGGCGGTAGCAGCTCGGAGCGTGGTTTTGTTCGTTTGGTGGCAAGTCTTCAACTTAAGCCAAAACAACAATTAAATAAAAGCTACAGCCCATTTTTCTGCTGAGCAGCTCATCTGTGCAACATGAAAGACTATAACCTTAAGAAGAGAGGGCATTTTTCTTCCAAAATCAATTTTATTAAATTTTTGTAAGAGGATGGGTTCCATATTCCATTACTCTCAGCTGAATCAAGAGCGTCCTTTTAAGTTTCACTGGAGCAGACACATAAAAACCCTCCCTCAGGGATAAGACGGTATTGATCTCGCACGGATTCAGCTCAGAGAACATTTATAGGGACTAGTGAGCTGCTAATGATGAACAATACCAAGTATATTCTTACAGATTTAGAACAAGAAACCCATTTTCCTTCCCTCAACTCAGAGAAAATCCTGGTATAGTTTTGAATTCAATGAACAAACCCTGTCAAAAACCCCCTATTACAAGGCATTATAGGGAATACTCTCTAGGGAGGTGTGGTACCCACATTCTCCCCTTCTCAGGGCTGGATGCTCATCTGTCTTACGGGATGACTACTGCACGTGTCCTACTTAGCCACAGAGGCTCTGGGCAGCTGGTTATTGGGCTTTCCTGTCTGAATATAGGAGATTAATTTAATAGGCAGCTGTTGGAAAAACAAGCAGGAAAGCAACACAATGGGACTTGATAAGCAGCCTCCAAACAAGCTCCAAGGAGGCAATTACAAGAAAATGGCTGAGCTGTTTCGACAAGGAAGGTGCACTTCCAGATGCCGAGCGTTACACAGCTGCTTGCCCAGGCTGGGAGCCTCCAGATCAAACCATCAACCACCAAGCACGGTTAACAAATGTCCTTGAGGAGGGGAGTGGGAAGGGAAGTTCTGGAAGGGCATTTCGTGGAGGAAAAAAGATGAATGCAAGAGTGTAAGAAAAGCTGTGCTGGATCAGGCATGGGGACCATCCCACCCAGTATACTCTCTCTCCCATAGACAATGGTGCATGACAAGCCAAGGCTGTGAGAAGTGTACAGGGATATTTTCCTGTAAACTCTCCAAATCTGCAGCAGACTGCAGCTCCAGGACTTCCTGAGCCTGAGGCTTGTATAGAAATACCATAATGCATAGACCTAGCCTAGCCAGTTACCTAGGTGAAAAATGTTCCATATCTTTGATCATTAGTTCTTTGGTGAGAACAGAGACCAGAACTGCTCACAGTATTCAAAAGGAGAACAATCCAGGAATTTGTACACCATTTTTTCCTCTTTCCTCATTAAGGCGTACCTATTTGCTTTCTTGACTGCTGCTCAGCAATGAGTTGATGCTTTCATTAAATTTCCTGTTATAACCCCAGGATCCTATTCCTGTGGGGTGACGGTCAGTTCGGAGCCCATCACTGTGTGCCTGAGATTAGGAGTGCTTCCTCTGAGATTCATCATTTTCATTTACCCCTACTAAATTTCATCTGACATTTTATCACCAAGTGCCCTGAGGTCCTTCTGCAGTTTACTGCTGTCGGCCTTTCTGAGCAGCCCAGTGTCACTAGCAACTATCACCACCTCCACACCCACCTCACTTCCATGCCATTGATGAAGACGCTGAGCAGCACCAACCACACACAGATCTCCACCAAACTCCCCTGGGGATCCCTTCAATGCAGAGACTGACTGTCCCTGTCCGGCCTTTGCGGTTTCTTTCTCTAAACCACTTAATTTTTCATGGCTCCTGACACCCCTCAAGACCCTTTGATGAAGGATTTTGTCAGAGCCTTTAAGAAATCCATATCTATTTATTCCCATTAGATCTCCATTGTCCACCAAATCTTTGGCTCCATCCAAGGACTGCAGTAGATTTTGTGTTATAATTTCTCTTGCCAAAAGCTGTGCTGGCTCTTCTCCAGTACACTTAGAGATATGTTTATCCTCATGTCCCACCAGTTTCACACCACCACCATTGGGCTTACTGTTCCCAATAACCCACCCTTGACACCTGTTACCCTAAAACTGTCTCTGTCATTGCCACCTCCCATTGAGCCAGCACCAAGGTAACATTAAGAGAGCTCCCACAGAAGATGATGAGTATGTTGCCATTTGCGTCTTGGGTTCCTGTAGTACTCCTGTGCAAAACACAGCTGCTTGTGACAATGTGTAATTTCCTTTTGCCAGTATGATCACAGAATCATAGAATTATAGACTATCCCAAACTGGAAGGGACCTTAAGTCCAACTCCTGGCCCCACACAGGACCAGCCCCATCAGAGCAGATGACTGAGAGCGTTGGCCAGACGCTGCTTGAACTCTGCCCAGCTCGAGGCGGTGACCACTGCCCTGGGGAGGCTGTGCCAGGGCCCCACCACCCTCTGGGTGAAGAACCTTCTCCTGATCTCCACCCTAACCCTCCCCTGTGACCGCTTCATGCCGTTCCCTTGGGTTCTATCACTGGTCACCAGAGGGAGGAGATGAGCGCCTGCCCCCTGGCTCCCCCTCGTGAGGAAGCTGTAGGCCACCGTGAGGTCTCTGCTCAGTCTCCTCTTCTCCAGGCTGAACAAAACAAGGGAGTTCAGCTTCTCCTCATATGTCTTCCCCTCTAGACCCTTCACCATCTTTGTTGCCCTAATGATCTGTGAGCCCTTTTTCTGATGCTTCAGCTTGAGATGAAGGTTCCAACTTGCCCCCTCTGCAAAGAAGAGTCCCAGCACTGGGAATCTCTCAACTCCCACCATGACCCAGGTGGGACACCTCATGCACCACATCGCATTAGAATATGAATTACAGTAAAGCATCTCTTGCTGTGAACTGGCACGGGCACAGACTCCAGCACTTTGCATCTTCTCATGCTTCTGGGGAGTGGTTAAGTCCTTGCCAATGGTGTTGATGGTTTCAGAAGGGGTTATTTCAGTTTTCAGAGTATTCACTAGTTTCCAGGAAGGTGCAGGATGGGTTCACGGCTGAAAGATTCATTCTCAGGATGGCAGCTCAAGGGCTGGTGCTGGTTTGCCAAAGGCTAGGCTGTGAAGAGCAATATAAAAAAGCTTAGGGGTGAAGCCAGCCCAGTTCCAGGGAATCGGGATGACGCTGAAATTCACAACAAATAATGTGAAATCAGTTTTTCCTTGGCAAGTCATACTTGTCCTGTGGGGCTCATTGGCGCAGGAGGCCAGAGGAAGTTGGGAAAAGGACTGGGCATGGTGAGAAGTAGAAAACCCATTTTATATAAGTGTGGCTTTGTTGAGCTAAATATACCCTCTTGCTTTACAAACAAAAAAGTCTAGCTTATGTCTTAGCAAATTTCCCTAATGGGCATAACCATTCCTGAGACTCTATTTCATTTTCCTCCAGGGATGATACAGACCGCTTGTTTGGAACATAGATTTTGGTATGAAGCGTGAAGTTTGGGACTGAAACAGTGTAGGATGGGTTGAAACTCTACGGGTCTGACCCTGGTTTGATTTTGCTCCTGTGACGGAGCTCAGATGGGCAGAGAACGCCAGCATCAGGCCCGCAGGTGCTTAACCTGCATGGACTCTATACACTTCCGTCTCTCCCCGTTGCGCAGGCGGCCACCTAGGAGTCTGGATGGCCATGCACAACCTATCCCGGTTCTCACATTACATTTTGCCCCACTCTTTGGCATCGACTCCCCTAAGGATGCTCTTTCTTCATTTTCCCATCACTGGCCCTTCCCTTGTGTCAATCTGTGCGGGCTCCGTATGAAAAACAATCCCTGCAAATCCCTTCCAGCCCTTCAGACCTTCCCACACGGTTGTTGCCGAGAGAAAAATTCATGCAAGATATAAATAGCATGACCTTTTATCCCGAAAAAAGAATGTTTACTTAAGCTAAAACGTTACATGCTATTAATTAGATGTGGAGTTTTGATCTGCACCAAAAGCAGCAGCTCCTGCGCGGAGCCCAGCGCCTTATCTCGCGCAGCAGGGTTACTGCAGCGCGTGAGGAAATCCAGGCACGTATCCGATCGCCGCTCGGATTCACGCTCCTGAAACGGGAACCCCTGGGAAACTGATTTCCCAAACCCGAGCTGACAAGCCGAGAACGGTGCAGCTCGGGAGAACTTTGTCAGGCCGCTGATCCTGCGTGTCCGTGACCACCCACGCCACCGGTCGGGTGAAACGCC
>VWZZ01005174.1:211982-324083 GCA_013399095.1 Psophia crepitans | reverse complement strand
TCGAAGTGGATTTGGGGGGGGTCTCTGCTTCCACCATCCCCCACGCCTCGCCATCAGGCACAGCAGTTTTGGGCTCTCTACGTGCCAAGCCACCGGTGCTGGTGTAAAACACCTTGCTGTGGGCGTGCTCTGGTCCAGCCCAATGCTCTGATGGGGGAGCCAGGGTGGGAGTAGGATTTTGGCGTGGCTCGGTGTTGGGCTACGGCTTTGTCAGTGGTGGAGGATGAGCGGGTTTGTGGCTTGGACACCAGCCAGAGAGCTGCCAGACGGGGAGGTTGGATCTGTCGCTGGCTGCACCAGGCTGGAAATTCGGAGACACTCAGATCAGGGGGCCTCTGTGGAGGAAGACTGATGCCCTTGCTGTGTGCAAGCCTTAGCTTGGCATCCGCTTCCACTGGCGTGTGATGGCTGCGGTTGGATCCTGCCTGATCATGACTTGCTTGGCACAAAGTCATCGGTGTTAACAGCGTGGTTTCATCCTTGGGGTCTGCACTGCCTGTGGATGGCTGTGCTGCTTCATGCATTGGCGCCTGTGTGAAACAGGCTTTCTGCATCTTTAAGTGATCAAGGTTAATTTAAGGCAAAACCAGATGACAATTCTCATGATGAAAGCCACTCGAACTGACGGGCTGTGCACTGTCAAACCAGCGGCACGGAGTTCCCTGTGGAAATCGGAGGTGGGTGCAGCTGAGCCTCCTCTGCCAGGTGCTGAGGTGAGGGGAGCCCGTGGGCTGCTCCGGTGGTTGCGGCTGGGCCAGAGCGTTGTACAACCAGGCAGCTTCTCCTGGCTGCACCGACAGGGACAGCAGAACAAGGCTCTTTCTTTTATTTTTTTTTCCCTGTCTGGAAGTTGATTCTGATACTGCCTACAAAATCAAGTGGCAGTTGCATTAAGGCCACCGTGGTGAACCGCGATACAACCTCATTATCCTCCCTTGCTGAAAGCAACGTATGCCAAAGCCATTGGTATTCCTTGCCTGTCCCTCTTTTGGTCCCACTAGGAGTAAATGGGTCCTGCAGCAATGGACCTTTTTCTGTGGGCACTGGGGTTCGTTTCAGTGTGTATTGCTCCCCAAGCCCTGTGGGTCAGGCATCCACCTTGCTGTTCCTTGATTAATAAGTGACTCGCCTTGCTCTCACTATGGCCATACACTGGGACCTGCCCATGATCTGTCGGGAGCAGGAAGCAAAAGCCAAAGTCCGCGATGATCTCCAACCGCATGACAACGTGTGACACCAGGACAGCAGGAAGCACTGACGTTTCCTGGCTCTGGCCAGCTCTTGGCTGGCGTGTGGCTCTGCCGGTGGTGCCCCTGCCACGGCCCCGGGGTTTTTGGGTCCAGCCAGCCAGGCGTGCACACTGCTCTGTGTCCCGGCCTCTGCCTCAGGGAGGCAAACAGGATGGGTGAGCTGAAAAATCAGTGCCGAATCCGCTCCCCTGGGCTCGAAACGGAGTCAAACCGGTCTTGACCTGAGCTGGCTTCTTATCTGACCATTTGTTTGCAGCAGGGACAAGGAAGGGAGCAGGAAAGGGATGGCCGTGGCAGGCCAGCTTCTCTGGTCCCAGGCGAGCCCTCCCACCAAGGATGGGCAGGAACTGGGGACAGCCTGTCTAACTGGGTCATGTTTGTCTCCCTTTGCTTCTGTGCTTTGTTTTGGTTTCATCCCCCTCTTCTCCTGCGCTGTCGTTGCCATAGCTGAGAAACCCAGCACAGGGGAGCCACGGAGCTGTCGGGTAGCCCGTCTCCTTGCAAATACTGTTTACCAGCCGGCCAGGAGCGGGTCCCCTCTCACTCTATACCCCTGCTTTGCCGTTTCCGTGCGTCTTCCGTCGGCGCTGACTTGAAGGTCTTTGCTTGATGTGCTTATGGCAGCCCACCGCATGCACGGGTAGCAAATTTCACCTGCTGCATTTATAACCTGAACTGGTTTAAAACTGTTTGGGGATGCTGATAGATGCACCACCCAGAGTGGGTGGTTGTCTTCTGCCCATCCTCCTGCTCCACAGATACACGCTGAGCCACTCCTACACAGACACTTTTATCGCTGAAGTATTAATATATGAAGCTTGCCTATTTATATGAGCCTTTTTAAGAGGCCGGCAGGGCTGCGTTGAAGGCTTGCTCGGCACTGCAAGCATTCAGAGCTTTTTTTTGAGTGCGCCGTAGCAGTCAATAAGCCAGGGCATCCAGCTGTCAGCTCTGGAGATTGCCAAAGCCTGCTCAACGAGATTTCTGCAGGCTTCGCTCACAAATCAGGATTTCATTGGACGCTTTGGTTTCTGACTTGATGGTGGTAATTAAATAACTTAACTTGGCTTCGGAAAGCTGCCACTGCTGCGGACTGACTGGTGAGGCCATGTGAAGCAGGATGCACTTGTTCTGCTGGAATTGAGTGTGACCTAACTATGGTTCTTCAGCCTGTGATTTTTTTTTAGAAAGACGCTTTTTTTATTTAAGTAAAACCCATTCAAAAGGGGAAGGAAAATCTTGTTTTACTGCAGTGCTGTTAAGCTTGCATGGATCTGCTGGGACAGCTGTTTATTTGCAAGTTGTGGCAGCCGAATGTTGTAAAATTCAAATAATGTCCATGTTGATTTTTTTTTTCCCCTTTTTAAGATAATCTTATATGTACTTTTGACTCCTGCACCATGACAGATGTCAGTGCTGATCTGAACAAAGGACTGTAAATTGGGGAAGAAATAGTGAAAGTCTGATCCTGACCTCTGTGTTAGTAAATCTAGATGCTAAGCCATGTAGATTTACATACTCTATGTGCTTGCCATACTAGGGGATGACAGAAACAAGTAGCAAAGGGTTGGAAAGTAATTAAATATGCCAGGGGAAGCTTTTCTGCATATTGTGTTAGCTCCCTCACCCTTAACAACGTTATTTCCAACTTTCTGTTTAATGCAAAAACTAGAGGGTCCTCAGCCCCTTGCAAGATGCTGGTGGTGATTTGCTGTTTGCTTTTGATTCTTCTTTCCCCCCAACACTTCCTCAACCTGAGCTGTGTTGGGAGAAAAGCTGTGCTGATGCCTTCTTACCCTCCTGCTCTCTCAGGAGATCAGGTGCACTTGGTATCTCCTGTCCTTGTGGCGTGTTGTAATATTTTGGAATACCCTGAAGAACCAGGAGTTCTGGGGTAGCGTAGAAAATCTCAGTGAGTCATAAAGCTTTCAAATCTTTGTGACCGCTGAGAAGAAAACCAAAGGAGGTGGAGATGAGAGAAGCGACCTGGCACACCGTGAAGATGTGGTTAGTTGACTGAACAGTTTCATGATCTGAGCTGACAGCGCTTTGTTTCATGATTGGTGTGGCCTGAGCGCCAGCCACCTGAGTTATAGCAAATTATCCAAATGAACGCGTGAAGTTGTCTGAACATCTGGCCCGTGTTTTCATTGTGGTGAAGCTGGGTGGGGTCATTCCCAAGGGCATCCCGTCCCACACTGCACCCAGGTCTGGAGCAACCTCTGTGCACTCTGCATGAATATCCGATCATGCAGTCTTGTTTGTGCTCCTTCCTGTGTTCACCCCAAGCCCTTTGGGGGAGTTTGTTGTGAATCTTCTAAACGGAAGAGGTTTGTGCTGCTTGGAACCCCTGGGCGAGGAGGTCACTCCTGACCTCAGCCTACATCAGATAGGGTGGCCCAAGCTAGTGACAGTCATGAATGAGGCAGTATTATCGTGACTCAATAAATTACTCAATTTATTACTCTTTATGGACTGAGGTGCCTTGAGAGTCTGTGTTCAAAACATTGCCTCCACCCACTGGAGGGGCAATGTTGGTGGATCAGCATGTTCTCACCCGCCACGGCACGCATCAGCCCATCATCATGGCAGTGCTGACTGGTGCTAACGTGTCAAACCACTGAAGCAAGGTGGTTCGTCACGCTGCATCTCATTCCGGAAGACATGCCAGTTGCTTTGCTGCTGTTTGGATTTTTCTTTTATGTTGTTTTGGAGCTCTTGCTGAACTCTTGTGGACTGGGCACTGAGGAAATGCAGCAGCGCATCCGCAGTGTGGTTAGTAAGAGGTGGTACATTGCTGGTTGGAGCCATTCTCGTCTTTCTCAAACAAGAGCACCAGGCTTCCCCGCGCTTGCAGGGCCTGGTGGATGATTGAAGAGTTATTTACCTTGCCAGACAAGTGGTTTCATGTTTTGCCTTCTGCATTCCTCCAGGTGAGCATTGCATAGCGATGTGCTTTCAGTTACGTGCTGCGTACCTGAATCATGTTTTCCCTGTGCACGTAGCTTCACCACCTGGAAGTAAGGGCTGTCCCGCTCTGGGCTGCTCCATCAACACACGAGTGTTTTTACGAGAGGGTAAACAACATATGGAGGGTGTGGTGGAGAAGCGGCTGAAGTGTCCGGCACTGGCTTTGGTGGCAAAGGTGACTGTTGCTGCTTTTACCAGTCCCTCCTGAAGGGACGGTTTTCAGAAGCTGAACCCAGTGATCTGATTCCCAACCTCTGGATTTGGGTGGTTGCGAGGAGTTTTGCACTGAGGCTCCTCATTCCTTCTTGCAAGGGCCCTGGGTGGAAAGCTGCTGCACCAGAGCTCAAAGCAACCTAGCAGCAGCCGGACATGGGTGAGATAAATAGAGGGAAAGAACCCAATTAATTAATCTGACCTGTGCCCATCCTCAGGAGAGCAGAGGAATGAACGGTGGGATCTCCAGGTGTTCATTGCTCCCTGCTGTTCATCTTTCACTTGGGGCTTTCGTGCCTGTCTCTGTGTGACGATGGGCTGGGCTGCTGGCAGATCCTGCCCCAGGGCACTATGGCAGAAGGAAGGCGATTCAAAATTGTGCCATTCAGAGGCTGACTCGGAGGTTTGCATGAACCACCAGTGCCTGGGCTCCGTACCAATATGCAAAACTTAGCTGCAGAACTTGGCAGCTTTTGGGGAAGGCTCAGCAGGACGTTGGTTCCTTTGATGCTTTGCAGGAGTGAGGATCAGCTTGCCTTCTCGATGGAGGTCCTTCTAGCAAGTGAGGCATCTGCAGAGATTTTAGGGTTCAACATTTGAGAGTAGACTATCAGCAGGCAGGAAAGTGGAAGCACCTTTTTTGGACAGGAACAAAACGGCCGTACCCCAAGGCTGCAGGACAGGGGAGCTGGGGCTGCGCTCTGCACTGGGGAACCAGCTTTGCACTGCATGGGCCAGGAGGAGAGAATGGTATTTGTCCTAAAAATCACAGAAGACTGGAGTGTGAGAACGGGGGATGCAGAGGTACGTTGTTCTGGGGTATGATCTGCAATTGCTCAGTTCTGGAGTGTAAGAGGGGAGAGCGCAGTGGGTCAGGGCGATGGAAAGACCCACAGCATGTTGTACTACTCAGGTGATGTCCTAGCAGCTCGGTGCCTGTTACGGGAAACCTCTGCTAGCAGCAGATCTTGCTCCCAGCTCCATCAGGGAGGAGAAGGATGGAGGAACAGTCCAGAGACCATTTCCCCCACCGCAAAACAAGCGAGATGAATTGCCTGGTGTTGCATGGCCGTGGAGGCAGCGCAGCCGGGATGTTTTCTGGCTCAGATGTATTGCATGACGTTTAGCTTAGCCTGTGGTGGGTCTGCTGTGCTGCTGCTCCTGAGTGTTTCTTTTGTGTAGACCTTTCCAAGGCAGCTTTCAGGAGCCGCACATCCATCTGACTTTCACCTAGTCATGAGATTATTTTTATTTATTTTATTTTTTTTTCTGGGTGGCTGTTCCTTGCTAGGCCTCAGCATCTTTTAAGTGAACTTAGAGGAGCTGCGAACTCTCGCGTGCCACTCTGGAGAGTCTGCGGTAGCTGAGGTCTGGTGCAGCTGTTTCCTTCAAGGATGCTCGTGTTGATATCAGTGACTGTAAACCTGTTTGTGTAAAGCTTTCTCTCCCGTGGCTGTCAGGCACCCTTTGCGCTCCCGTTCCTTCGCGCTGCTGCTCCTGTAAACTGTGGCGCTTTCTCCCAGAGCTGAGGACAGGGAAGATCCAGCTGGGAAGGTTAGATATCCTCGCTGTGCCCAGCTTTCACAGAAATCACGTGCAAAGGATGCTTCCTTTGCTGAGGTTTTCTCCCCACTGCCCCCAAGGCACTAGGAGTGTCTTGGCTGCGTCTGTGTGCCCAGTGCAGGGAAGAGAGGCTGCTCTCTCCCTTAATATCAGGTTAAGTCTTTCGCATGCACGGTGATTTTCAGCTGCCCTGTTTTGCTTGGCGCTGTTCTTGCGTATCCCATGCGTAACCTTCAGCTGCCGTGCCTCTGCCAAGGGACACTCGCCCAGCTTGCTCGTGAGCACCCTGGTTGTTGGAGCTCCTCCAGCCGCAAGGGAGAAGAGCAGCCCCGTGGCGATGCTGCCTTGGGTGTTTTTTCTGCTGTCAGGTCCAGTGGTCAAGCACGGGGTTTCTCCCATCCCTGTTTTTCAGCCTCCGTGTGCGGGAGTTGGCAGGGTTAAGGCTGTCAGGAACCTGGGTGTTGCTTGGCGGTGCTGGGTGAGAGTCAGGCAGGAGAAAAGCTGAACTTGCAAATCTGTTCCTGGGCGCTACGGTAAGTCACGCCAAGGACTCTTTGAACTGTGCTAATCGCCGGTGCCTCTGGACCAACCTCGTTTACAAGAGCCGGTGCTTCAAACGGGTATTCTGACACATATTTTGCATAAGCCGTTTGCTTACCAAAGCTCTGTGGGTACATGAGGTTGGTTTTGAGACCTCAGCCCACATGCCGCCTCCTCGCCCCATCGTTTTGGAGGCATCCTGCAAAGAGGCTGGAGGGTTTTTGGGGACAACTCAGATCCATTTATAAACTCCAGCTCCTTTTATCTTCTGTGGATAGTGCCGCCTGGCAAATTGCATGAAAAATGGCTGGTGGCTCTGCAGCCAAGAGAAATCTCAACCCATCACACAGGACAAAAAGATGTCAAGGAAAATTTTTGGAGCGTGCTAAATATTGTAATCCTTACAGTCACTTTGCTTTTGGGTATGGAGCTGGAGGTGAGCCTTTATGCTCATAGTTTTCTCACATTTACTTTTGTATTGAATGCTGCTTTTCCACTCAGAGTTCAACAGATTTGCCATTTCTTAAGCGGTGCAATGGTGATCATAGTTGTGATCAAACTGCAGTGATGGGTGATGGGCTGTGATTTGGGTTACATACTCATGAAATTGTGCCATTCCCTCAGCTGGCATGCCAAGACTTTACTTACATCCATAAAATACAGTATCTCCCTGGCTTTTCAAGCCATCAGGATGATAGCATGACAGCTTCCAGCATGAGAAAAAGAGAGTAAAGAGGGACTTCAACCTCAAAATACTCAGCGGATGGATTTCCAAAGGATTGCTTGTAGTTGCATCAGAGACAGCTCTGTTGGCCTTGCACCGGGGATGAGGCTGAACTAGGTGAGAGACACATGAGACAGTGGTGATGATGTGTCTCACAGCAGTTGCTTAGTTGCCTCATGTCCACGTTTTCTTCCCTTTGCCTTGTGTTTTGGACTATGTCTTTCATTTTGGTGGGAGTCACAGAATCACAGAACAATTTGGGTTGGAAGGAACCACAAGGATCATCTAGCTCCAACCCCCCTGCCATGGGCAGGGACACCCCACACCAGCCCAGGGTGCCCTATTACTACATGCCCTTGGAAACAGCCCCTCTTCATAAACAGTCCCTCTAGGAATTTTTTTTTTTGCATTATTTTCAATATAAAATGAGAAAATGCAAGTTCTGGAGTGTTTCACTAGTGAAAATTATATTTTAATTAGCAGTCTAGTGAACTGATTCTGGGAATAGCATCTCTGCTTTTAGCATAGATAGGCAGGGGTGAGGATAGGGGAATATCTTTTACACCACAGATCTTTCAAGGATTTACATATGGCCCTGTCCATAAGCATAAAAGATTGCTGATGGTGGTGTCCATGTGCTTAAGTCAAACAAGTGCACAAATCTGTCAGAATTCTTCAGGAGCAAAATTAATTAAATATTCTAAGTCCTGAAATATCTGCAGAATACCCTGGTGTATGGTTTTAGACATCATATATCATGTGGGTACAATGCCACTTAGTGATACAAATGGTGTCTGTAGTACACTGTTACAGTGATCGTGACCTTGTGTGATTGCTGGCAACATGGATGGGAACAGAATAACAGACTTTGGAGATGCTTCACAGGATGACAGATAATGAGAAAAGTTTAGAGGACAACTAAATCACAATTTCTTAACTCCTTCCCCTTCTGCCCAGTCCCCAGCATCAAGCGCTTCACAGGTTTTAGAGGTTTTTTAAAAAATTAAAATAACCCATTCATACAAAGGCAAAGGTATTGCACACCTGAAACAGTGCTTCTGATTATACCTGCAGGTGCAACATTAGTGCATAAAGATGGCTATTTGCATATCCAGCTCCGGAATCATAGAATCATTAAGGTTGGAAGAGACCTCAAGGATCATCCAGTCCAACCATCCCCCCACCACCTATTACCCACTAAACCATGTCCTTCAGTACCACATCCAACCTTTCCTTAAACACCCCCAGGGACGGTGACTCCACCACCTCCCTGGGCAATCCGTTCCAATGCCCGACCACCCTTTCCGAGAAGAAATTTCTCCTCATCTCCAACCTGAACCTCCCCTGGCGCAACTTGCAGCCGTTCCCCCTAGTCCTGTCACTAGTTATCTGTGAGAAGAGGCCGAGCCCCAGCTCACCACAACTTCCTTTGAGGTAGTTGTAAAGGGCAATAAGGTCGCCCCTGAGCCTCCTCTTCTCCAGACTAAACAGCCCCAGTTCCCTCAGCCGCTCCTCATAAGACCTGTGCTCCAGCCCCTTCACCAGTTTCATTGCCCTTCAAGTCAGGAGTGAGATTGTGTCTTTGGAGTCTGGTGTCCCTGCTATGCTGTGGGGTGTTGGAGCAATTAAGGAGGGACCCATCCCTGGAGTTGCCAAGGGCTGAGCTCCAGCTATGGCAGTGGGCTGTTACGGTGCATCCTAAGATGCATGTTTTTGCTTTGGGAAGTTGGCTTTGGGCAACACAGGGAGAGAAAGACCTGTTGCCCAGGGAGGTGGTGGAGTCACCGTCCCTGGGGGTGTTTAAGGAAAGGTTAGTCGCGGTACTGAAGGACATGGTTTAGTGGTTAATAGGTGGTGGGGGGACGGTTGAACTGGATGATCCTTGAGGTCTCTTGCAACCTTAATGATTCTATGATTCTATGAAAAGTGGGTGCTTGTTTTTCCAGGGGGGGAAGAAAGCCAAACAAAACATCTGCACAGTTGCCTTGTCAGATAATGTCACAGGGATGTCCATACCCAGCCTCTGGGCTGTACTTGATGTGGCTAATTACAGCTTCTCTCACTGCTGAAAGTAGAAATTTGAATCTGTTCACTCTGGGCTTCCCATGGCAGCTTTCTGGGACAGCAGCAGCCCCAAAACTCCATGCGTGGCAGCCCTTGTCCAAGGCTAGGGACTGGGCTGCCCTCTGCTCATGCCAAGCCTTTGATTTGTGAGCATCTGTTTTGGTTGAGAAAGGTCTTGAAAAAACATCTCTCTGGCTCTCTGCCCTGTAGTGAACCCACCTGCTCCAAAAGGTTCTTGCAAAGATGCTCTGGAGCTTGAGATCTTGCTGTAACAATCCAAAACACACAATCACCATCCTTTCTGCTGCTGGCCCTGCTTTTGGCTCTGTCCCACTGGAGGATCTGCAGCTCTGCTCTCCCTTGGGTGCAGCACTTCCCGCTGAGCAGAATTGGCTTGGATTCGGGAAAATAAACAGACCTCCTACGCCGGAGCTGGGAGTCCCGGGCTGTTGCACAAGGGCAGAAGGTTGCAACCAAACGGCCCTTTCATCGCCTCTCTACCTACGCCGCTGCTGCAGCTGGCTCTGCAGCGCTGCGGTTGCGTTGCTGTCTGATCTATAACACGCTGCGTTCAGAGGACAGCTTTATATTCTTGTTTCTAAATTCTTGCGTTGCTCCGAGAGGGGAAATTAGCACTAACTTTTCCATTTTGCACGTGGGTTTTGTTTCTGTTTGGATCTCCGTGTTACGAAAGCTTGCGGGACACTGTTGTTGCAGATGTGGTGTTGGTGAGCCCATCTGGGCAGAGGAGCGGGGTGGTCTCTTACCTGCACTCGCGGGATGCTTGGTGCGTTCCCAGTGCCAGCTCCAGGTCATGCCGTGCCCAACACGTGTGGATGTTAACATCTTGCCAGTGCTGGTCTGATCCAAAGCCTATTAAAAGCCCAGAGGACCGAGCCTTCCCCTTCCTCCTTTTGCTTCCTCCCCCTCCCTTGCTTTTCAACACCAGGTTCTTGAATAAATCATCTAGGATGTGATCACACAGGAAACTCGCATTTATTTTTTTATTTTTTTTACAGCTGGGTTAGGAAGTGAATTCAGCTCTCCAGGGTTTCAGTCCTGTGCTTTTTAATCACAAGGTTCTCCATCCTTTCTGCTCCGTCACTTGTGACATGGTGCCTCCTCAGCCGCATGAGCTTTTCCTCTGCTTCTGCCTGCCCGCGGAAACAATAGCTGCTTGGAAATGCTCTTCAAGAACCCAAAATGGATGGGGGTTGCCTGTGAAAAATGCAGATCTGATCTGCGTTAGGTCTTTTTGTTGTTATTTTGTTTACCACTTGGTTATCCTTTTCCTTCCCAGAAAAGAAAAGCCCTTGTTCTTACAGAATTCATCGCTTCTGATGTGTTACTCGCTGGAAGGAACACGCTCAAAATACTGCATTCCTTTGTGCATCTTTTTCTTTATTTTCTTGTTCTTTGTTGGTGGGAGCTTAGGGAGTATAATGGGCAGATTAGCAACTGTATTTGTGGAGTAACCCATCTTTGTGCAGGTCTGGCTAGAAACCAATTAAGCTTGTCTTGATCTCTAAATGAGATTTTTGTCGAACGCCTTACCCAACTGCCTTTCGCATCCATTAATAGCGGGGTGGGATGGAAATAGCTGAACACGTAAAGATCGCGTGCTGGATAAGAGGGAGAGGCGTTGGTTGCAGGGAGGTTCCCCGGGATGCGTGCGAACCGCTGGCTCTTTGTGTGGTTGTTTTGTAGCTCTGGTTCTGGAAACCTGGGATTAGGTGTATTAGTCTGCTCGTGTGCAATCCCCTGCGACAGCGGGCATGGGGTGGGAGGCAGAGCTGGTCCCCATCCCTGGGCAGAGAGCAGAGCGTGTTTGGGAGCTCCTCGTGACTCTCGGCTGCCGGTCCCCCAGAGCGCCTTGTCCTGGGTGTATCCCTCTGGTCTTGGGTTGCTTTTTTAGCCTGGGAAAACCCTGTGGCTTTCCAGGGGCGCATGTTGCATCATCAGGCTGGGGGACCCTTCCTGGGTGATGTTTGCTGCCGCTGTGATGAAAACTGATCTGGGAACGGTGTTTTTGAAGAGAAATGACTACATAAAGATGCCTTTAATAAACTGTGCCTTCGGGGAACCCTTGTATCTCTGTCCCAGGCTGCTTGTGCATCGAGAGAAGATTGCAGAGCAGCTGGGTTTATGCTCTGCTTTGGGAGATGTAGATGGGGGAAGGGTGCTGGGATATTTTTTTTTAGGGTGCAAACATTCTTCACCTGTATTTGTACAGTAATCATAGACAAACAGTGCACAGCCTGTTTTCTTCCCTAAACACCAGGCTTCTGTGCCATGCCCAAATGGTGGGGAGAGTGATCTCAGGGGAGGCAGGGAAAGAAATCTCCAGGTGAACTGTGCTCCCTGCGTTGGGAAGGATCCCGTTTTCCCCATCCCAGCCCTCCTGGCTGCCACCCACCACTGCCACCCCGGCTCCAAGCTGGTTACGGGAGGTTGGCAGTAAAATTGCAATGTTACACTTGTGCAAGGGCGCAGATGCATCATGTGGATTCACCGTAGCACGCGGGAGACCATCCTCCTGCACCGCTTAGTTGTCTCCCATGGGTATATAAACCGGCCTCTCCATGCATGCCCTGTACTTTGCTCTCCATCGCGCCGTTGTTTAAAGTCCAAAAGCTCTTTGATTACTTGTGAAAGTGCTGATTTTTTCCTTCTCCCAGTATAAAAGTACCTGATAAAAGATGCAGGTTAAAGAAATCCTGTGCCGTGCTGCAGCCCACGTGCCACGTCAAGGAGGATGGTCATCCTGTCGACCTCAACATCTTGGCATGGCCAAACCCAGTCCCTTCCTGTGAGGGGCAAATTTGAGTCAGCTTGAAAGGCCTGGATCCACAAAGGCCTGGATCCAGGTGAGGCAAGTGCCTCAGAGGGTACCATGCCAAATAGAAAAGCCTTGGGAAAATCCAAAACTGAGATGACTGGAAGATGGTTTTGGTGCTTGGATAGGGGAATGGAGGGCTATGGAGAGGGGTGGTGAGATGGCACCTTTTGGGCTGGGGCTGTTTTGCATTTTGGGATGCCCTTGACTGAAAAGCTGGGGAATTTTATGGCCAGTGGGACGGAAAAATACCCGACGTCAGGGTCTCCCCCAGACTTAGTCCTGCTGTCTGAGCTAGTGCAGTGCAGTGATCTGATGTGGTGTGGCAGCCATGCCCTGTGGAGATGCCATCTCCTGGGAGGAAAATGTAAAAATAACCACGTCTTTGGCCACGTCTTTGAGTTGCATGAGACCACAGCATAGGGGATAAAATTTTATCAGAGGAAATTAGGCAGGAAAAATGAGTGTTTTCCTGGAAGGCAGCTCTGAAGCAAAGGTCCTGAACACCACAAGGGAAACGTCCTCACCCTCCTCCCCTACTGTGCTGAGGTGCAGGGGACACACTGGAGCTGGCCTCTGGAGTGGTTTGAGGGGGTCTCCAATTGTTTTTCATTCTCTTCTTTCTCCCTTTGGGCTGAAGGAGGTGCAGCACCACGCAGGTTACCGCACCTCATCCCACGCTGTGGCTCTGGAATCTGGATAGGTGATCCAAACCGTTGTGAGACCATGTTCTGCGCAAGGCTTTGGGAGCCTGTTGGACCCACTCTGACACCTCTTTGCTGTGTATGTTCCTTTTCGGAGCTTTTGATGGAGCAGGTCTGTTCCTCCTCAGGGAACCACTAAATGCTGGAGCTAGAAGGAATAAATCTGTGGGAGGCGTGGTCCTGGCGTAAGCAGGCTCAGCTAATTTAATCTGCGGTGGACCCAATCTCCTTTGTTTTCTAGTTGAGTTAAATATACCCTTTGAGTTGTGGTTACAGCGGCTAACTCTCATTTTGATTATGCAAAACACACTAACGTGGGACGCTGCTGACGGCCTCCAAAGGGAGATGGGAGGAGAGTGGGATGGGGCATCGCACGGCCAAGACCTTCGTTGCTCTCTCCTGCTAATCTGTATCAGGACCATGGCCAAGGTGCAGGATGCTCAGTAGGAAGCGCCATGGAGATCTCTAGCTCTTGGTTTTCAGGCAGTGCAGATTTGGGGAGCATTAGGTCTTGCAGCATAGCCATAAACTTTCCATCATCTGATCGGTTTTAAAGTTAAGTGGCCATGCTGCAGCTACCTGGGCATGGCTGGTGGCCTCAGGATAGACAAAAGGACCATCTCCATCTTTGCAGAATTCAGTAGTTGTGGATGCAAAGAAATAAAATCTGTTGGCCAGTTTGAGTGGTAATTGAAAGAACTTATAGTCTTAGAAGGCAAAAATGAAATTAAATGCCAGTGAGGAAACTTAATGTGTTAGTCCAAAGGTGCCATCTGGGAATTTCTGTGCTTGGGATTAAGATCAGCAAGTTGTGTCTGTGTACGGGTTGGGGGCCACCTCTTTGCATCCCGTTTCTGTCTGTGTTGCTGCTCTGCCAGAGCTGCTGAGTGGGTCTCTGGTTGCCTTATCTCCCGAGGTCTTTAGGACAAGAGGGAATGGCCACAAGTTGCGCCAGGGGAGTTTTAGGTTGGAGATGAGGAGAAATTTCTTCTCGAAAAGAGTGGTCAGGCATTGGAACGGGTTGCCCAGGGAGGTGGTGGAGTCACCGTCCCTGGGTGTTTAAAGAAAGGTTGGATGTGGTACTTAGGGACATGGTTTAGTGGTTAATAGGTGGTGGGGGGACGGTTGGACTAGATGATCCTGGAAGTCTTTTCTAGCCTTAATGATTCTGTGATTCTAAGGTTCATCTTGTATGACAGCATCTGAAGTTCTGTGTTTGACCCCACAAGAGTCCTCAAAAGACCAAAAACTTACAACAACTGGAAAAAAGCACTGCTGCATCTTCTCCAGGGTGCCAGCCTCAAAGCCAAGAATCACTTTATCTTTTCAGCCTTCTTTATTGCAGGCTTCCAAATAGCCAAGAAAGCAGTTCATCAGGAGAGCTTTAATGAAATGTGGCTTCAGGGTCTTTAATATCAGCAACTTCTGAGTTAAATACCCAGTGACAGTCACGGAAGTGACTTGTGCTGGTGTTTGCTGTAGGCTGGCAAGCTGCTATTCACCATTTGCTTATCTGCAGTATGTGACCAGCTTATCCTTGAGCAGCTGAATTTAACCCTCTCACCCGCCTGTGTGTTGGCAGTGTGGTGTGCCGTGCCGGCCAGCCAACCGTGTTCTCCCGCTCCTCCGCCCCAGCGTGCCGGGAGGAGCCCGGATGGCTGCAGCCGCAGCTGGAGGTGGGGGCTTCCGGGGGAAACGGGTGTTTGCCCTCCCTGGGATGATTGATTGCTTCTGTTATTTAAAAAAAAAAAAAAAAAAAAATCCTGGAAAGGGATAATTAAGCTGACTGAAGTTTTTAAGTGAATGAGTTTCCCTTTAATTTTTTAAAAAATTATATATATGTATATCTCATCGTGGTACCTAAAAGAATGAGCCACTGATCTGCTTTGTCCCTGTTTTGGCTTACAGATGGAGAGGGGAAGGAAATGTTAGATAAAAGGCAGTGGGGAGTCAATTTTACCCTTGAAAGATCAACTCCTTGGCTTCTGTGACAATGCCTCAGCTTGTTAGTTGCGAAAGCAGAGATCTGCTTTCCAAGGGCAGGACGGTTCGTGCGTTCCCGGTGTCTCAGGAGCAGAGCAGCGCTTGTACAGTTGGCAGAAGGTCCCCTGGCAAGGGTGAAGGCCACAGCGGGTAGGGGTACATCCTCTGCCCCGTTATCCCTGCAGCGTTTGCTGGTGTTGGCTCCAGCCCCATGCTCTGCCTTTCTTCTTTGCTCTTTTACATGATTTCCAGTGAGTGAAGAAGTTGGTACTTGCTGGCTGCATCTTCCTGTGTCGCACTGATTTTAACGAGAGATGCGTGCCTGTTCTGTGTCGCTTTGGGTGTGCACGGGCAGCAGCCGAAGGGAAGCACGTGGTGCTCAGGGATGCTTTTGGGCTCACCTGCCTCCTCTGGGTACCAGCGGTGCCACAGCAAGAGCACAGAGCTCGCTGTAGGACTGCAACAGAGAGCGATAATCCCTGAACGCTGCTGCGCCTGGCCTCCAAGATGTTCACAATGAAGGTGATTTCTGAGGCGGCGCAACCAGGAATCGCTTGGACCTGGCAGCCAGGAGTATAAATGAGGACCTGCACAAAGCACACGTGCCAGCGCGGTCTCACTCTTGCCCAGGCGGGGAAGGGCTGGCAGGGCTTGCAGCCTGCCCAGCTCTGAGCTCTGGACTCTGTGCTGTTATTTATCATGTCCCTGAGAGCTGTGAGCGGTGGACGTTGTCCTCTGTTTTGATGACCTGTATTCATGTTGCATGCGCCCTGGTACTGTGCACAGCCCGTCCCCTGCAAGGGGATGGTTGGAAGCATCCCGAGCTTCCAGGGGGGGTTGGACTAGATGATCTTTCGAGGTCCCTTCCAACCCTTGTGATTCTGTGATTCTGTGAGCTGCTGCAGTGATACAAATCCAGTGGTTTTTTGGGTTTTTTTTTAATTCTTCTCATGGAAAGGAGAAGTTTTCTCCCCGCCACCCCCAAATAGCAGGGTGGGGGCGGTTGGTCCATCCAGGGTAGTGGTTCCCAGTCCCTGAGCCAGGAGGATGCTGCAGAGCCGAGAGCCATGCCCTGGGACTGGGAGGGGGCGAGGGATGGTGTCACACCGGGGACGCCAAATCCATTAGTGTTCTGTTCTGCAAAGGCAAACGCACGTGGGAATGGCAATCCCTTGGTGACGGGTTAAGTGAATAGATGTGACGAGACACGTTTGTTTATCAAAATATTAATCGGTGCCATGGGGATGGAGCATGTTTTGGGGAATGGGCAAGGCGGCGTGGCGGGGCGTGGGTGGCTGCAAGTGACGGGGCCTGCAAACACAGCTGTGTGTGCCTGTGCACCCTGATAACTTGAACTCATCGCTGCTGGGAGTCCCTGCCTCAGATTCCTGCCAGAGATACGTTTCCCTTTATTAATCTGCAGAGATAATTGTAGTTTTAATGTTACCAGCGGGGGAGTTTGCATGAGGCGGAGGCGTTCCTAGAAGACCTCCGCAGGTACCATCCTGGAGGCATCCAGCGTGACTCAGCATCTTCACTGAGGTTTTTTTTGAAGTAGGTCTCAAAAGGGTGCCAAGTTTAAAAACTAGGAGATGATCTGAGGATGGGGATGCTGCAAAGCGATCCCAGGAGGTGATTTGAAGCAATGGAAAGCAATTCGAGCCGTGATCAGCTGCGACTGTTCCTGCCAGAGGCGGTTTGGGAGCAGGGCTGCTGCTGAGCCCATGATGGAAGAGCATCACCTGGCCCAGCCCTCGGTGTTGGTGGGACTGGTTTGACTGATAAGAGTGCAGGGAAGTGCTGCATTCGCATAAAAGCTGGGGAAATGCTTTGTGCTGGGGGAATGTGAGCGCTCCTCTTGCCTTTCCATCACGAAGCTAAAAAATGTGTTACATCACTTTGTCAGGGGGGATGGTGGGCATCCAGTGGCTCTTCAGTCTAGCAAACAGCCCACGTCTGGAAGCCCAAATTGGATGCGTGCTACCCCAGCAAGGCACAGCTACCTCTGTATATTTATTTATTACTGAGCTGCATTTAAGAGCAGACACTGACAGAAAATGACCTCAGCCTCATCTGGACATCCTGGCTCCAGACCTCTGGCAGCTCCAGCAGGGAGCTTGAGCTTGACAAAAGTGCCTTCAGCCCTCCATGTCGAGAGAAGTGGATAAGATTAACAGGCTGTAATGCTTGGGAGGCCCATACCCCAGGAGAAATCACTCTTTCAGAGCCCACAGTTATAATGGGGCTTCAGGGGCTGGACGAGGGTGATGCAGAAGAGGTCAGTGTGCATCTGTGCCACATCTCACCAGGTCCCCACCTCCCTGCCCCATGGCAGGCAGCCCCATTCAGATGAGCGGCGCATGGGATACCGTTGGCAGCAGCAGCCTCTGTATCCTACCCTACCTGGTGGCTGCAGCCCTACGTGGGGCTAACAAACAGGTGTGGATGGAGCTCCTGTGGATGCGAAGCAGATGTCAAGCAGCATTTTTCCCTACTTGCTTGCAGAAATCATCCATCAGGTCTGCTTGCTGTGGGGCAGAGAGGTGGAGACCAGGTGAGGTATGGCATAGATCCGCACTGGCCTCTGTCATTCTCTGCTAGCCCTATGGAGTGCTATTAGAAGTGTCTGCTCTGAAAGAGTGGTTTCTTCTGGAGTGTGGGACTGGAATGATAGTGCTGCAGCCTCTCGCTGCTGAGGATAGTCCTTGTTTTGTCTTGTCCCGTTGATCTGAATGAAGTAATTTATAAGGACATTTTCCATGAATCAATAAATCCATGCCTGCTGCTGTGCCTGGGAGGTTTAATTTGCTCTGGATGCTGCACCGAATATCTCTGTCCTGAATCGTACTGCAAAGTTCTGCTCTTTGGGGGAAGGATGAGGATACAGCTGGATCCTCTGGGAACACTATGGGCAGCTGGTAGTGCCCCATCCCTCTTGATTGTGCATCTCCCAACATGGGCTAAAGAGGTTAGGAAGGGTGTAAGTGCAATAGTTTCTCTGGGTGTGCATGTGGAGCTTGTGGAATTTGTCCCTTGTGCCAAGCAGTTCCTGGTGTTACAAGCCTTGGGGAAACGGAAGCTAAAAATTATAGGAGGAGAGGGAGCCTTGGCCTTTGGAAGGAAACCACAGTGTGGAAGTCTCAATTACAGGTAGGTTTCCCTTGCAGATCTCTGCATGATGTTTCCTGTTGAGAGGAATTGAAAAATTCCTGTTGCACTGCACCACCTCCCCTTCCAAAACGTGCTTTTGCAAGCTAAGGAGCACGCATCTTCTGAAAGCGGTGCACATGTGTTGAGCCCTGCCACAGGATCGCTCTGAAAATGAGAATTCAAAAACCCATCCCTGCTAACACACAGAGAATTCAAAGGCAACCCTGAGATCCCCAGTCTCCAGTTTGTTTCCCTTGCACCTTAACGTGGTCTCCTGGGGCTGGAGTGGTGGTCGTGGGTGGGTTCATCCCCTGGGAGGGGACCTTGCTTTGTGCTACACGCCATGGGTTTGGCGTGTTTTGTTTGTGCTGAGGGGTGCAAGGCTGTTGTTGTGTGCGGGAGGTGGTTTCGAACTTGTTCTTGGGGTGCACCGGGTGTTCTGGGGACCTCTGAGCTGATGGGGCACAGACTGGGGTCAGCTGTTCCCGTGAGCACCCGGAGCCTGGCTCCCCATGCTGCTCCACCTGCAGTACCCAGGGACCCCTCCGCTTCTCTTCCAGAGTGGCTCTGAGACAGTTTTTCAGCTCTTGGAGGTCAGAGCTCACGCTGGGGAATCCAGAAACATTCCCAGAGCCAAACCGCGCCACGGCGAGTGGGTGTGTGCCTGGTCTCTGCTTCTCATTTCCTTCATTGCTGGAGAGAACAGCTGAGCTGCACGCGGGGTTTCAGCGGGGTGTCCCCTCTTTTCTTCCTAGATAGATATTAGAAAAGTCTGTGCATGTGTTTATATTTAAAAAAAAAAAAAGTATATATGTTAACATAGCTGTTTGTGAGCTATGCCAATCGGGACTGGTCTGGTTGGGTGTAGGGGGGATGTTGCTCATCGCTGCCGACCTGTTGCACTGGCAGCCCTGTGATGGTCCTGCTGGTCCGGCTGTGCTTGCACTTGGAAATAACCAATGTTGGCAGGGAGTGACCCCCAAGCTTGCTGAAACCCAGCAATAAAGGCTCCCTCTGACGTGAACGAGCTTTGGAGTAAGTCTCGCAGGACCAGTGGAGAGGCCCCGTTGCCGTTCCTTGTATCACAGCCTGGCCGTGTGGCCGTGTGTGGCCGTTTTCTGTCCGTTTTCCTGCACCCCTGCTGCTGTGTTGGGATAGAAATGGTTCAGCTTCTGGCGGCAGGGCTGGATGTGGGCTTGCTGCTCCCCACACTGCTGCCCATCCTTTGCGATGGCGAACGCAAGGTCAAAGCAGCGTGATGCCAACGGCAAACCGGAGCAGGCACATAAAGTTGTCGTTTTAAATGACTGCCTGGATGGTTTCTCCTCCTTTTCTTCCCCCCATCCTGGTCCCCATGTTCTTCCCCGGCACCGAGTCCTTCCCCACCCACCACCTGGGGGCTGCCTGGATCTGTTCAGGATTTATGTTAAAGGGGAAATTTTATTTACGTAATTAAAACATTGTATTGCTGGGTATAATTGGGATTTGGTGCTTACCACTGTGACTCTTTCTCAGGCGTGAGGGTGAACTGATTGATTACTGAGGTTTGAGATTAAGTATTCCCCTGAGCTCTGCTGGCATTTATGTGGTGGGGGGAGGGCAGAGAGAAGAGGAGGAGGAAAATGATGATTTTCCTCCAAGGCAAGGAGAGCAGGGGAATGTCTACTGAGCACATCCCCTTGTCTTGGTCTGCGCTCCGTCTGCTGAAATTGAGGCTCCCGGCACTGGTGTCGTGGATCACAATAAAGCAGGTGCCTTACTCTGCATCCGTGAAGATGGGTGAGCTGCTGGTGGGCTTTACTGGTTCTTCTCACCGCAGGGTCAAGCATCCCATCGCATCCCCTCCTGTCTCCACAGCTCAGCTACATCCTCACCTTCCTGCATCCACACCCCTGCTGGGGTCCCTCCGAGCCCAGCAGTGGGGGAGACCTGCTGTTCCCTTTCTTTTCCCTCACAGCATGCTGTATTTATTTCTTTTCCATAATTTCTTTTAATCCAAAAACCCCCTCTCTTTTTGGTTTCGATGGGAGGGGAGGAAAAACCCCAATGTGCCGCTCCTCCTGCGTGCGGTGGGAGCCTTGCCGTGCCGGCGCAGGTTGGAGACACCCGCCTTCGCCCGCTTTCCTTGAAGTCTAATTTTAGCTGAAGGCGACGGGATCCCTCCGGGGTACGGCTGAGGTTTCCTATCAGCCTAGACCTTAAGAAACACGCATGCAAACAAAAACAACACAGAAGCACTTAGGTTTATTTGGGTGAATTCTTTTTAAAAAGGGTGTGACTTATTTTTGTGAGCAGCCCCGGCGCACACTGGCTTTGTTCTGCTGCAGTCGGGTATTTCAGGTCTTCCAAGATTTAATCAGAATAATTAGTTACTGTCTGTTTATACCTTCTGTTTTTGTTGCAGGGTTTCCAAAGGGCGTATTTATCTTCCAGTGTGCTGCCTAAGTGTCGCTTAATCCTTAAGCGTCCGATTTCCTCCAAGTTATCTGTCATGCTGCTTATGTAAGTAAATAAATTTAAAAAAAAAAAAAAAAAAAGAAGAGAGGGGGGGGACAGTGTTTGTGAATTCTGCTTGGGAGGGGGGTTAAGGATTTTTCCTGATTGTCACGGGTTTAATTGTGAACTGCCTTTGGTTCCCAGCCCGTCATGCGGTGATCAGAGGACTGCATGTTTGGATTGGCGCTTAACGACCAAGCCAGTTTAATGAGGTTGCTTTCAGCCAAGCCCTCATGTATACCCCACTAAACTGGCACGAGCTGTGTTACTCCCTGTCATTTCAGGAGGGGGAAAAAAATGGCTTTACAGAAATAAAGGGCTTTTGCTTTTGCTTGTACAGTATGCCTTTGACTCCTTAACCTGGTGGTATCCCTTATGGCAGTCACAGCTCTGCCTGGAAATAAATTTGCCAGGCTTGGAAATTGGGTGTTTTTCAGCCTATATTTGCACCTTTGGTTTGGGAAGGGGAACAAGTGCTGCATGCATTTCCTGGCTCCTTAACATGGGGGATGAGAAAGGTACAGAAAAGCACTGCAGAAAAGGGCAAGATGGCTGGAAAGCCTCAAAATGAGACAGATGTGGTGCTGAACACCCCCACACACACACCTCCCTGGTTCATGCTCAGCACCTAAATGAATCATGTGATATTTTCCCTTCAATATTTACCACTGAGAGCAGCTGCGAGTGGCTGCTGTGCTGATGGCAGCGTGAGGCAGGACAAGTTGGGGTTTTTTTCCCTCGGTTTCCCTTTCTTCTTGAGTTGGAGTGGTAGGGGTTGGGTACCAGGATGCTGGCCCATCAGCTGCCCTCACCGCTTCATTTATGTCAGGCATACAAACTCTGGGGGCGAGGGTTCGGGGTGCACACTGCTTCTGTGGTGGGTTTAGATCCTTTTAAATCCAGAAGCAGCCATTGCCATTGGCTCCTCTGCTCTCACATGTCATAAGACCCATACATTTTTAAGGTCAGTAACTTCGTGTTAGTTGTTGTCAGAGATTACGGATGTGCAGCAGGGCTTTTCTGTCCTCCTTCCCTGGGAGAAGCTCATTAGAGAGAAGGGACCAGGGCAAGGGCAAGGTGGGACCATCAGGATCTGCAGGGCTTTGGCAGCTTCAGTAGACCTAACGAAATGCACTTGCCTAGAGGCTAAGGTTGAAGTCCATCTCTGTTCTGCATTTGTTGAGGCGAGTAAAGATGAACTACTGTGTTGGGCTGCCTGCCAAGGCAGAGCTGAAGCTGAGCAGGTTTCCCACATCCTATCCACCTCACCTAGCTCCCAGTCAGCATTTTGGGGAGATGCCTGCAAATCCTCTGTCCCCTCTGGGACTGATGTGGCAGCTGTCATAGCCAGCACTGGGTTGCGGGTGGCTCTCACTCTTTCTGCTCCAGCGTGCATCGGAGTGGGAAGAGTCCTATTCGATGGTAATATTTTTGAGAAAGATTGTTGACCTGATTTTTTCCTTGAGGCTTACCCATCTGGAAAGCCTTGGAGGCTCAGATGACATCTCCTAAAGCACTGGGGATGTGTGATGTGCAGCATGGCCATTGCCCCTGCCCAGTACAGCCCCTCCAGCCACAACAAGGGATGCCAGCAGGGGCGGCGGGTCTCTAATCCCCATCCTCCCGGCACATTCCTGCCCACTTTGCTCAGGTTTTCACAGATCTGCTTGGTTTGGAAGAGGGAGAGGTGAGGAGGAAGAGCAGAGCTGCTGGGAGTTGAGGAGGGTGAAAGCACAAAGGATAAGAAGCAGACAGCTCTGTGGAGGCAAATGCTGGGAGGTAAAGGAGATGGCGTGGTTTGTTTGCCTGGTGCTTTAGAAGCTGCTCAGTTAAATGAAGCATTCACTAGGGAGCTGAATTTGGCTTTTAAATAGCTTTGGAGCGTGTGAATGCTCCGCGTTGTGCTATTTTTCTGTGGCAGGAGTCACCTCCTGTCCCCATCTCTCTTTGAAGAATGTTCCCCTGTCCTCTCTTTGAAGAAAGTCCACCTTGGGACATGGCACATGCAGCTTGGTGGCCTTGTGCTTTCAAAAAGCCCTTCCAGTCATCCCTAAGCTCCTCATCACTCTGGATCACCCAAGCTTTCACTTCTCCCAGCCTGGCTGCTGTGAGCCTTGGCCACCAGGACTGACCTCTGGGTCACATCCCCTCTCCCATGGTGGCCACTGCACACCAGAGGGTTTGGTGCTCACCATGTGCTGCTAACTGGTCTGGGGTGGGCTTACTGGTCTTTTGTTGCCTCTCTTTGAGCATCCCACTTCAGGCAAGGTGATGCCCCTTTGGCTTTCCTGTGCTTTTGCAGGACTGTGCATTTGTCTTTCCTTTCAGCCACCTGGAATACTCCTCCAGGAAACAGGAAGATGATTTTTTTTTTCCTGCAATATATTTCCCCGGTTGTTCCTTGGCGTAGAACTGGCTGTTCTTTGTGTGCTTGGGCGTCTTGTTACCTGGTAAAGGAAACTTGTTCCATTTAGTTTTATTTGATGTCTATAGAAAATGAAGGTATTTCAAACTGTTTTCTCTTCTTGAGTTCCAGAACAACGCAACCCTGTGACAAAGTGTGCCAAAGGCAGGCACAAATCCTAAGGGTGAGGATGCAAAGGATGTTTGCTCTCCAAAAAACCTCATCCCAGTTAAGGATGGGGAATATTCCCCCATACTATAGCCACCCTCAGGCCGGGCTGTGTCTGCCCATGCAAGCAGACCATGGCCACCAGTTGCCACTGAGGTGTGCCCTAGATTGGGGCCACTTCCCTGCTCTCACCCTCCATCATGTACCCACCAGCTACTCCCAGACGTGGCAGGGGAGAAGGTTTGGAAGGAGCACACCCAGTTTTCCTCGTAAAACTCCAAACAAGAGGCTTGGCCTGGTTTAGATTTTAAAAATAGCTTGCACATTTGGAAGCTAAAGTTTCAGAAGGGCTCTGAATGGGATAATGGCTTTGATCATGGCAGGCCGAGATCAAGGGAGGGCTTTTTAGGTTTGCTGGATCAGCTGGAAAATATATTGTAGTGTCTAGACTTTATCATCCTCAAGAGCAAGGCTTTCTTTTCAACTCTACAAAAGGTCTAATCAAAAGCCCACATACAGCTGATAGAAAGGCTCCTTCGGAAAAGAGCCTGCTTTGGGTTTTGATTGTGTCCAGAAACAAGTTGAAAGAGATGGAGATCAGCTTTGGACTTTGAAGGACCTCTGAGACTCTGCTTTACTGTTTCTGATGAGTCCACTGGTGTGGGTGAAAGCTGTCACATCAGCAGCGGGGTGAGGAGTCTGGGGACAGGGACCTGCTGTGTGCCAGACCCCTGGTCCCAGAGCAGTTGGTTCTTGCAGCTGAGCACTGCTGAGATCTCTCTGCTTGCCCTTTGGCTGCTGCTGTTGGCATCAGCTGCTCAGACCACCATCTCCCACAACCGTCTCAGTTTTGACTGTGAAATAATTGTAGATGTCCACATTTGTTGGTGTTTGGACAGAACTTCAGCGTTTCTTGCTTAAGCATAGCAAATCTATGTTTTTCTCTCTTTTCATGTTATTTTTAAAATAATTTTTTAAATTTTATTTTTTTATTATTTTATTATTAACTTTGTTATTTTCCATAATAAGGAAATCCAAATAAGGATTAGAGGCAGAGGAGTGATTTCCTAAGGTGCCTGGAATAAAGTCAAAAGCCTGCTGTGACAGTGAGGACATGAGGTGATGTGCATTCACTGACTCTCCCTTCCTGCATGCCCATGTAGAAATCAAGCTCTGTCACAATGGAAGATGCCCTGCTGAGAAAGCAGAGTTAGTTTTTCTTTGAAACTCTGTGTTTTCTGCACAAGGGTCTTGGGTCTGTTTTGGCAGGTGTGTTGTTGGAAAAGTAATTGCCAACCATCTCCTTGGTGCATGCTGCAATGCACCGTGATGCCATGCTCAAATAATGGCATGGGCTGCAACCATAGCCCGGGGCTTTGGTGAAGTCGCAGTTTAGCTGTGAAAGCTTCAGCTGGAAGCTTTGGAAAACATTTGGAACTGTTTTGGAAAACATTTGGATCGAGGATGTCATAGCTCCGCGTCTGGTTGTTTTCCTTTGCTTTGTCCTTGAGAGGGGGAAATGCTGTTGGGTTTCTGTTTTTTCTTTCAATCAATTACTCTTGTAGACATATTTATTTCCAGGGATGAATCAGAGCAAATGCCAACGTGTAAACAGTTTGCGATATAAAATGGTATTAAAATTCAGCTGGAAGCGATCTTGAGAGGTTACCTTGTCCCCAAGGCGAGGTCAGTTGGATACATGCATCGAGCTGGAAGGCAGTCGTCTTTGCTGGGAGTGGTTTTCTCATAATTATCTAAGGAGCAGAGGCAAAAATCTACCAAACAGTGCTGTCAGTATGTCTGTGTAAGTGTCCCTCAATTTATTCAAATCATTTGCTGAATAAGTGTTGAAAATTAATGCTGCATTTGTTCCCGGAGCTATTCAAAATAATATTCCAGAGTAACCTTTTTTGCCTTGGCATTTGCCAAAATACTGCAACTTTCCTGGATGAGATGCATTTACCCATAGTCTGTATTTGATGTGGAGCCATCCCTGTTTTGCCCCATTTCTGAGACAACCACACCCCAGAAGCAATTTTTTCTTTGTCTTGTGAATTAGACACAGTTCTCCGTGTGGTCCCCGCTTGAGCAGGAGGGGCAGCAATAGAAAGCCCCCAGACCCACCCCAACAGCACGGAATAGTTTGGAATGCTGCAATGCCAGCCCCATGGAAATCAACGGCAACCTCTTCCCTTGACATCTGCAGGTTTAGATAAAGCTGTGAGATCCTGGGCAGTGTTGGGAGAGGAGAAGTCTCACTAGAAATCCTTGTCTGCTTTGAGACACAGAGCCAAGCGATGATTTTCAATGAATTTCTCCTGCATCTTCCTCTGTCCCAGCTTTATGTCTTGAGCAATGGATCAAAAAAACTGTATGCAAGAGCTTAATCTCCTCACCTTTTAAAGGTGCTGCAGAGTTCCACTGAGTCATTTTTCCTTGCTTATAGCTCTCCATTTCAGTGATGAAAGGTTTTGAAAGAGGTTCACCTGTAGCCAGCTGGATGCTGGCTTGCTCTCCAGCCAGCATTGCATGGGTGTTAGCAGCCATACAGCCCAGGCAGTGACTGGTCCTTTCCCCAATCAGTTTATAGTAGGTGATAGCAAAATTCATCCATCTTTGGCCGTGTGGGAGGCTTGGCAAGCCCCTCCCTGGCCCATCTGTACATTTAAAGTCAAGATGGCTGGCATTAGCATTATTGTTTGGCCAAACGTATGCAGAGCTATCACGGCTTAGATTTGTTACAGATGGGTTTCTGGATATAGTCTAAGGCATTCTGCCAGCCAATTTTATATCTGTGTAAAAGTGATTGGCATCTCTATAAATAAAGCTGCTGTGGAGTTATAAATCTAAATATACTTATTCATTAAATTATTTTTACATCTCAAGTGGGTTGCCATCCTGGGTTATCATAAGCAAACCATGCTCTTTGCATGTGTGTTATCCACAGCTCCAGAAATGCAGCTTCTGAGACTTTGGAATATGTTTTCCTTTGGAAATATGCATGTGCGAACTCTCCATGAGCCCCTGTGCCACAGTGAGATGAAGGACCTCTTCACTTCCAACCTCTGTGATTCTGTGATTCTGTGACTGGGAATGACCCTGTCGCAGACACTGTTGCAGACAGAGCTCCAGAAGTGGCTGTAAATATGAGAATGTGAACTCTTTCTTTTTTGACTCACAAATGAGTATGTATTTGCTGGAGTATTCAGTCCCCATGGCCAGGTAAATACTATTTGCGTGGCTCCTTGGTGCTGGGAAGGACTCCCTCACTAACATCTCCATCCACGTCCTCAGGCAGGGAGTCTCACAAAGGGTTCCTTCCCTCTGCGCTGTGGGCTGGGCTGCCTGGCAAAGGGGGTCTTTCCCCCTTGTTTCACCATCCCTGCTGTCATTTTGGCTACGAGAGTGAGGAAAAAAAGTCCCCCAGACCAATCTCCAGGCTCTGACGTGAGCTGGGGAGGTGCAGAGCTGGAGGGAGATCCCAGCCAGTAGCCCACGGAGCTGGGCAGCGACACGGGCACTAGTAAATCTGGCTTGGTCTTTGAACAGGCTTATGAAAACACTGTGAGCTGCAATCTCCGGTTTCTTTGGGTTTGTTTTCCTTCTCCTTTCAAAGCATTTGAATATTCATTCAGTAAATGGTGAAACATAGAGCACATGTGCCTGAAAGGCAGAATATCAACTGTCTCACTTTCCTCAGTAATAACATGCATCATTAAAAGTTAACCTAAGATTTTAGTTGAGTTTCCTAGTGAAAGGAAGCTTTAAAATTGGTCTGTCCATCTGCTTCTCCTCCCCCGTCACTGACAATTCATCAAGTCCATTGGCTGTTTCTTTTCCAGATTGATTTTCATCTCAAATATTGGAGCTGCTGCAAGTTTTGTCAAAGCAGGCATCAGGTTAGAAGGGTGTTGTGGAGTTTTTTGTATTAAGGGAAGGGATGCAATGAAAACTCTGTACTAGACAGCAGGGAATACACATAAATGTTATGAACATCCAAGCCATAAAGAGAGCTTTAGTTGGATTTACCATGTTATGAGACACCAGAGAGCCCATGCTGCAGGACTCTGCACAGACATGTAGGTGTTGTAGGAGGGATATTCGCCTATGTGAATTCTCAGATGTCTAATAAATGTAAGTTCATCCTGCAGCCTTAATATAGACGTGACTTACATTACTTAGGTTCACAGAGGGAAATCTCCTCTTTGTTAGTGTTGGTATTCCTAGTGCTGTTTACCCCACTGAGCGTAGTTTCTGTAGTGTAGCAGGATCAGTGCAGTCTCGTAGTGTCTTCAAAGGCTGGTAGCAACATGTGCATGTCTTGACCCGTTGCTGGAGCTGGTTGCAGGTCGGCGTACCATTTGGCATTGTGGAGGCAGAGGAGGACAAGCTGTTGGGATTTGGCGTCATGAAGATCGGAGCTGGACAGCAGTGTTGAAAACCTCGCTATCTTCCACTGCTGGAAAGCTTGGTGTAGCAGAAGAGCAGCAGATGGAGAGGAGGACCTGTCAAACCTGAGTGGTGGGTCCTTGTGTCCCTGTCTCAGGGTTATTTCTGGTGCACGGTGGCTGAGTTGTAGGTGCATGGTGGTGAAAGGTTGGCATCTGGGTTGTATCCTGAAGGTACCAGGCATGACATATGGCTTGGACAGACCGACCATTTGACAAACTTGTAAGTGAAATGAATCACCTTGCTGGGTGCAGGTAAGGGCAGAGGTGACTTTGGCTGGGACACAAGCCCCGCTGTGGGGCTGGTGCCAGCAAACGGGGAGGTGGTGACCTCTGGGATCAACATTCCCATGGTCCCTGTGTCCAGCTGCAGACATTGATGCAGCAAGGGAACCCCTTCCTCCCCAAACCAGCAAAGAGGTCCTGTTTGGCACGTGTTACCCGGGCTCTGGAGGTCCTCGTGTGGGTGCCCTGAGCATCCATAAGGTAGTTGGGACGTATAGTGTGACCATCTGTGCTCAGTGCTGCTGGGAGCTAGCTGCTGGTAGATGGGTCCCCTGTGGGTGTGCGAGATCCTTGCATCACCTTGTGTCTCATGGGGGTAAAGGAGAGGCCCCAAAAGACCAGTCACCTACTTCCCTTCAGGGATACGATGGGGCGTGAGCAGGACTCAGCATTCATTGTGTTCTTGGTGAGCTGCCAAATGTTTGCATATGTGCCTGGCTTTTACTGGTAGGTGTCAATACTTTTTTCCACGCCTGGTTTTTGTTCTCTGCTTTCCACCGGAGCTTGAATTCTTTGCAGTGTTGCGTTTTTCTTTATTTATTTCCTTTTTTTTCCCCCCTCCATTTAGTGCCTTAGTAAGAACACAGCTGAAGTACTGAGAGCCCAAACTAAACCTGTCTATTACGCATTACCCGATTAGACGCCACGGTAATAAGCATTTGAATCTAAAGCTAGATTAGGCAGGGAGCAGTCTGGGGCTGGATTTGCATAGCACGCATTCCTTCTCCGTATGACGTGTTGGTAAATCTGCTGAAAGTGAATTTATAAAGTGCCAGCGTGCTTGAAGTGCTGCTGTTGATGCATGGGTTGCTCCCCCCATGAGGCCATCAGCTGGGCAAAGTGCCCGTGATTGCCTGGAAGATGCTTTTTCTCCTCTCCTCACAGCTCGTGTTGCAGTCGATGGGGACGGGTAGCTCTTGCCAGCTCTAAAACCTTGCGTTAATGGCATTTTGGAAGTTTTTGTCTGTAGAGGGAGTTATTTCAGGGTGTTTTCTCTTCCTGTGGCATCTCTGACAGTAGTGGAGGGAACCTGGAGTTTTCAGGTACCTAAATGCAGTGTGCAGCTTATTCAAGCTTTTGCTGCAGCGTTACAGGTTTTGTGCTGAAAAGGGCCGTGAAGATTTGTTAGCCAAAAGCTATTGAATTTCCTTCCCCTGCAGACAGTCATGAGATTGTGGATGATCTCGAGGTCACTCTCTCTCTGAGGTATTTCATTACGGTGTGTGTAGGACATCCTAACTAACTGCAGTTTTAATTTGGAGCACTGAGGTACCGAGGGTGGACACTGAGGGAAAATGTTTTTTGAGGTTTAGGGCAGTGGCTCGGCAGCAAACTCACAGGCTGTCTGATGTCAGGAGGGTTTGAGATGGGTGTGCTTGTGCTAAGAGCTAAGCAGAAAACAGCCTTATCTGGCCCTTTCCCATGGCAACCTCCATCTCATGGTGAAGCATACAGAAATGATACCGTTGGGTGTCTGAGCAGAGATGCTCTCTTGTTGTGGCCCCTGAGCTAGAAAGCACCATTATCGCTGGCTTGGCTTCGCCCTTTTTATTGTCAGTGCTCGGCTTAGCCACTTGAGATGCCCAATGAACATGACTCGCTCCACTTGGAGCCTTTTCTTGGCCGGCTTGTGACCCTTGTAATGTGGGCTTGAGGAAGTACAAACCAAGGAATAAAGCTCAGCTTACTGGGTTTCAAGCTTGGTTAGACCTTCTTTGTTATCCGTGATGTTGTCTGGGCCATGTTGAAAAATCTCATGAGCTGGTTCAAAGAGGTGAAGTTCTCCATTGCTTCGGATTATGAGTAAACGGGACTGGTGTTGATGGGGAGAAGGGACATCACTTTGCTGTCCAGAATGGTGAACTCCAACCACAAGCAAGAAGTCACCTGCAAGGAGTTGTGAGCTTGGAAAGGTCCAGGAGTGTCAAGGGCTGAAGACTTGGGAAGGCGGGCAAAGTGATGATGTTGAACCATGGATCTCTGCAGAGATTGCAGTGGGTATGCGAAAGGCAGCTGGTGGATGGAGGAGGGCAGAGCATGGTGCTGCACCCCAAACAGAAATTGTGGCTTTCTGAGCCCATGTTGTGCCTGTGGTGGGGCTGGGAATCTACATCTGTGCTTGTGAATGCGTCTGGAGTGTCCTCCTGCAGCAGATGAGATTAAATTAAAAGCTTCAAACACAGTTATCTTCTCTCGGGGTGTCTGAGCCTCTCAGGATCCCTTTGGGTCACTTTTTCAAGAGTTCTTTGCAATCATGAGGCTGGTAATATTATTTTTTTTCTTTTTTTAATGAAAAGGGAGATCATTGTGTAAATATCTACAATGATAGAAAGCTTGTATTTGTGGCGGGTGCTGTGTGAAAACACGCCACTTCTGTATGTAGCCCTGGCGGGGAGGTGGGCACTGTCACTGTGATATTGCACCTTTGAGGGGATTTTGCTCCAGTGGAGTGGAGAGGCTCGGTTTTTAAGCAGCATATAGAGATGGAGGCAAGCAGGATGCTTGAAGCATTAGGGATGCTATGGATGCCCTGTTTGGACTTCAAAGTGTCTGAGGAAAAACAAATTTGGTTAAATCAATGCACAAAAGAAAAAATAAAAATCCTGTATGTGTACTCAGTGTGTTTAAACTTGGTTTGTATTGATGCTACTGATGCTGATCCCTTCCTGGATTAAGCATTAAAATAGCCTCTATTGATTTTTAAATGCATCCCCTTGGGATCTCCACCGGACGGATGTTCGCCCCTGAATACTCCTGCCATGGAAGAGGGACCTTCCTTCGGTCCATCCCTGGCAGCGATAGGTCGGCCAACTTTGGAAGGAGCCCTTCCTTGCTCCCCGCCATCAGTGGGAGTTAGGCAATTAAAACGGCGTGCCTCCATTAAGCCGGGTCCTTCAGATTTCTGGTGGTGGGTTTGAGCAGCTCTCTGGTGAAACCGGAGTCCCGTTGTCCTGTGGCATGGGGTGGTACAGCTCCATCCTGGTCAAAGCGGGGCTTTTGCCATGAGCTGCATCATGTTGCATCTACATTAAAAAAATTATAATCAAGCTTTCCAATTAGTCCTGCCTGCTGTGCTTGCCAGCTTTTCTTCATTATGTTTAAATGCAAACAGTCTTTTGGGGTAATGTGATAAAAATTGCTGCTTTTTCCCAGGCCGGGGGGGAGCAGGCGCTATGTAGAAGCTGTCAGGGTTGCATTTTGCAGGATGCAGGCTCACACATACTGTTTTTCAGCATTCATCTGCTGAAGCACAGAGCGGTATTAGTGTCGTACTGGAAGGAAAGCGGCCTGCGGGCCATTTCTTCCATCAGACATGTTTATCAAGGAATTTTCAACCCTAGGTTCCTACTTTATGGGGAAAATTCACTCTGGATTAACATCAGGATTTGAAAATCTTTAAAGGGGAATCAGCATTGCAGATGGGTAGGCCAGCTGAGAGATCTGACAAATGCGCTTTGTTTGCTTTGGGCACTTTCTGGACTGCAAGTTTAATAATATCTTAAAGTTTAATGATATCTACCCACCAGGGTCCCTGTTAGGAAGGACTCCTATTTACAGCAGCCTCCGCCAAGTTTCCATTTTGAAAGAGAAAAAAACCCAGCTTGCTACACACCACAAGCTGCATAAACACCAGTAGCTCCGGTAGCCTCACCTTAAGCGTGGATAATCCTAAAAATCTCCAGGCACAACCCAAAAGTAGTCCATTGGGACTCAGCTGGTAGCTCCTTGTTGCCTTGCCGTGGTGGCGGCCCCACGGCAGACGTTGCTGTGCTGATGGACTGGAAGCGTCTGCTGCTGAGCAACTTGGAAACTCCAGTTTGTGAAGCCAAATTAATTAGGAGGCTTTAAGAGAGGAAAAACCTGCCTGCTTTCCCCCTCGGTTTTACATTCGGAAAGCCCGTCTCGCCCTGGGGATTACTGCTGAAATGGGGAGCAGTGAAATGGAAAGCTCAGCAGTGATGCTTTGCATACGATAAATCCAAGTCACAGCCCAAATATTCATTGGAGGAGCAGGGCTTGAGGCTGGGGGGGGGGAGAAAAAAGGGGGAATTAAAATAAAGGAAGGTTTTTATTGAACTATTGTTCTCCAGGAAAAGGCTAATTGGCAAACAAATATCCTCCTCCAGTGGGAAACGCAGCTCCTCTCTCCCTGCTTGCCAGGCTGTCGAGTCCTTATTGACAGAAGCTTTGCATCGTCAAAGGGAGTAGTCAGAGCTGGGAGTGATCTCGGAAATGAAGTGACTTAAATCCACTTCCTTTCGGATGGAGAGGGAAATACTGTGAGGGGAGGCAGGGGAGGTTTCCTTCCAGCAGCTGGGCTGGGAGGTAGGTGGTCCCAACACCCGTCGTGTCAGTTGGAGGTTTCTGATTGCTGAAGCTGCTCTCCCTGGCTAACGATATGTAACTTGTGGTACACTGGAGTGGGTTTCACAGCTCGGAATTATCGGCCTCCTGGAGGTGTTTTGTGCTTTGCACAAGCATTTTCCCATAGTAGGGACCAAAACCAGCGATGGAAATGGAGTGGGGCTGGATAATGTCTTGTGCTGGGTGATGAGGTTGAAGGGGAATGCTCACCCTGGGATGTTCAGTGGTGCTGTAGCAGCACCCTGAGCTGCCCGGGGGATCTTGTATCCCTCTCTTGACTATTTTTGGTCTTGACGGCTGCCTGGCCAAGATTTGGCATTGCCCAGCCTGGACATCTGTGGTGCTGCAGGGCCAGACACCCACAAGGGCTCCTTGAAAGAATGGCTTCAAATGGCAAAGAACAACTTTTGTGAGGGTCTTCTCTGCAAGGCTGCACGCTTTCAGGAGAGCCACAGGTCGGTGTTAATCCCTCCCTGTGCATGACCTTGGCTCTGAAAGGACCGTCTCTGCCCCTCTCAGCCCTACCACAATGCAGTGCTGGCAGCTGCGTCCCTGAGACAAGAGCAGGGTGAGGGGAGCACCAGGAGGGACAGGCCCTTGTGTTGCCTTTCCTTTCTGCTGGGTTTTTCTGTGCTGCCTTTTGAAACTGAGCTGGGGCACGAGGAGGGCAGGAGGATGCTCCAGTGTCCTTCCTGGAGAGCCCCTCACTGCCTCCGCCTTTCTGGGAAGTCTCCTGTCCTTTCAGGCTTAACCCACCTCCATCAAGTGTTATGCCTGGGTTTCAGGATGCAAATCATTCAGGCCATTTAAGGGAGGAATATGCAAGTTGACAAGTATTTCTTCCTCCCACCACCACTCCACCCCGCTTTTTGGTTTGCTAAAGAAGGACCACAAATCCACCCGGCTGCTGGAAAAATGGTATGCGTGCATTTGTAGAATCGGGTCGTTTAGCACCCTAGTGAGTATTAAAACATTTATATATATTAATGTAGGTTCCCAAACTGGGTCTTTTCTGTGGTTCCACACTTGTTGTCCTTGTTCCTGAAATAAATGGCATATGCCCGAGCTGATCTGCTGGAGCTCCCGTAAGAAGCGGTCTGTAGCGGTTTAGAGGATCTGGCACCGGCACTCAGCTCGTCACCGATTAAATTCACCCTCTTAATGGAGAACTCGTGACCTCCTTCGGTGTTACTGTGCCGCTCGCTGTCTAGCTGACTGGGAAGCTTCCAGCAATGTTAGTGTTTTGACCCTCAAAAATTAAACACAGTTTTACTCCATTGGCATCTTCCCTGGGCAGATTCATCTGTGCACTGAGCTGTGCTGGGCTCTGTAACCACCAGGGTTGAAGGGCTGTGTGGGCATTCCGGGGGCACCTGATAGCTGCAGCAGCATCTTCTCCTTGGACCCAGGCTGATCTCCGTGCCCTGGGACCAGACATGGTCCTGCAGTACGCTGGCAACCATCCCCTGCTCCGGACTTTTGCTGGATTACCAAACCGAGAGGCACTGCTCTGAGGATTGATTTCAGCTGGAGAGCACTAGAACAGATCCCGTCTCACCCTGCTGTGCGCCACGCTCTTCCCCCCGAAAACTGGATTGCAGAGTCAACAGCGCGTGTGCTTCCCTTGGCAGGGAGCTCGCTCGCGTGCTGGAGAGGCAGCTTGCAAGCCGGACCACGATCTTCTCACAGTGCGTTGGAGGGTGTTGCTCTTTTCCCTGAGTAGCATCTTCAGCACATGCAGACATGTACACAAAAGTCTCTCCCCGCACTTTTGCTGTTTGCAATAGGTGTAAATTTTGTTTAGAAGGAAAAAGGAAGACTTTCTCTGGTGTCTTACAAATTTATGAGACTGTTTTTTCCTCACTGGTGAACATGTAAGTGTTTACTGGCTCTAGTGAATACACGAGTTTCATTTTTCTTGCCGAATTTCACCATCAAGGCCCCAAAGCTCATCTGCCCTTGAGCAGCGTAAAACGCCTTCTTGCGAGACAGCAGGCCCAGATGTGTGTTTCAGGTTGTGACAGACACCACAATAAAAGGAAAGGATACAAAGAGGAGGTGAGACATTTCAGGCGAGCGCTGGGTTTTCGGCAGTGCTAGCAGATGGGGCTTTCCAGGAGCGAGCCGAGAGCCTGCGGCTGTAGCCAGGTCCTGCCAGCATCCTTTGGGTACGGGCAGCCTGAGCAAGATTTGGAGATGCAAAACCCTCTTCGCTGGGTTCATGAAGTACAACGGAATTTCTGGGAAGGGAGAGGAGGATCTGGGGTAATTCAGGATTTGGCAGATCTATTTATAAATCCATGAAACCCAAGTCTGTGAGATTTGCTTATGCTGAGAATTACGGCTCTTGTGATTTAGGGATGAGTCAGGCTGCTCCTGGCAGCTGGTTTTCCTGAGGCATCATGAGAGGGGTCTTGAGCTCGGTCCCTATCCCCTTTCACAGGCTGCTGTTTCACGGGTGGATGGAGGGGGAAAAGGTAGTTGTCAAACAGTTTGAAGCTTTTTAGCCAAGTGTCTTGGGGTTTTGTTTCCTTCCTGATGATACATACAGATTTCCATGAAGCACAAAAGTTCCTGTGTATCTTGTGCATGAAAACAGCTTTATGCTGAAAAAGGGGGATTTTTGGTATTGTATGTGGGAGCTCATGGCCAAAAAAGTCCTCTGGGTTGTTTTTAACAGGAATGAATTTATGAGACTGGCGGGGTCCATGCTGGAGGTGCTGGTGTCTGGCTCAGGGCCTCCAGGCTTCTGCATTGGAGGGAGGTTGGTTCCTGCTTGGGGGAAGGCAATCCTGTTTCTTAGCTTTTCATCCGCACAGGGGATTGATTTCAATTTTTTTTTTTTTTTTAAATTAAATAGCACTTGGGTCCCCCTCATTAAAAGGGGTTTCTTTGCTCTAGCTTTGGTGCAAATATGAAAGAGAGCAGTGCTTCTTAGTCTGGAGACAGGGAAGAGCCCAAACACTGGTGCCTGATCAGATGGGCAGAGCACCGTACACATGGTTCGGAGGGCTCGCGATCAGGACCAAACCCGAGAAGAGGCCAGGTTAGCAAGCAGAGCCGAGGAGGGTGCTGTCTGTCTCAGGTCCGTAAGGTGAGAAATCAAAACATGTCCAGGGAAGGCTTTGCTGTTTCTCAGGGGATGCCTCAAATGTACAGCTGGTCTGAAAAATGTCATGAGAGCATCTGGCTTCTATTGCTGTGGGGGTCTGGATGTGACATTCTAATGGAGGAAATAATCTAGAATTGTTTGTTTAAAAAGTGATGCCAAGTAATTAATGTGTTTGATGTGCACCCTGGTGCCGCACCATGCAGGGTGTTATAGGCATGGGGAGAAGCACCAAGGGAGGGTGCACCATTGCTCAGCAGTGGGATGGGACAAGCACAGGGTGCAGTGTGTGGGATGCCGAACTGCTACCTTCTACGCACTGTAAAAAGTGGTCCGGGACACTTGGCTCTAGCGCTGGGCAGGGGTGGTCGTGTCTTGACAAACTGCCCGTCAAGGCCAAGCACCTCCCAGCCACTGCCAGCCAAGGAGGTCCCTTTGCAGTGACAGAAGAGAGTCAGAAAATTTCTGTCAGTCAGGAGCATCCCAGGCTGCACTGAAACTCTGCAGGGTGGGAGGATGAAAAGCGTGGCGCGGCCCAAGATGTCTAAATCAATTTGGGCTCGGCAGAGACGGTCAGTGAGCATTACTGCACTTGCACAAAAACACTCTTCCCCTTGTGCAACGCACTGAAACAAAGCTCCCTGTTGAGAAAGAGCTCGCTTGGGATCTTGCATCCTTCTTTTGGGAGGGGATGGGAGAGGAGCCAGACAAACAACACGCTAATATTCATATTTGAGGATTTAGCTTCTAGGTTCTGGGCGGGTTTGGAGGTGGGTGTGAAGGGGAGCGTGCACGCTCCTTTGCATACGTTTGTACCCTTGCTGGGTATTTTTAGGCTACAGACCGCAACGCTGCAATACTGGTGCTGGCTTTAAACCAGCTTGTTGGGGCATCGGTCACAGACAGGCTTTGGCAGCACGTTGCTCCACATGGGCTAATTTAGCTTGCTGAGGAGGCTGTTGAATATGCAAGCAGTAATTGCTGCTCTCGTTTCCTTAAAGCAAGGGCGGAAGCAACACTGGGGTCCAATTTTCTCCTAATGACTGATTTCATTTAAGTACTGCTCAGGGCGATGTAGTCTTGATCCTTTTTTTTTTAGGGCTGGGAAAAACAACGAAACTTGTCTCTCTGTGCGTCGCTGAGCTGCAGCCCAAGGCCTCTGTCCTGTGCGGGAACCCTGGCTGGTCTTGGTGGCACACGTGGGCTAAGTCCCTTCTCCTCCTCCCCTGTGTCCTCCTCTCCCTGGACTTCCAGGCTGAACATTTCCACTCTTGTTTCTGTGAAAGCAAAGTTGTTTGGGAATGATTCAGCCCCATCAGTCCTGCCTTGGGATTTGGGGTTAGGCTAGAAGTTCCTTCAATGACCCTTTCCATCCTATCTTCCCTGGCTCTGCACATACAGGGGCAATTAAACTTAATTTATTCTGGCCTGCTCAATAGTAAAGGCCAGAAGGCACCATTAGATCACAATCTGACTTAAATTTATTGAGCTAATTAACACTCAAAGGTATAAATGGGAGGTGGGAGCATTTAACAAGTGGTGCTGTGTGGAACTGGTCCCTTCTGCTCTCCTTAACGCACGCCGCCAGCTTGCCAGGGGCTGTCAGTTTTTCTCCGTGAATAACAGATTTCTGTAGGATTTGCAGGGAAGGAGAAGGCTGCGTAGCTGGACTTTGTTCTGATGATGCAGTCTGCACTGTCTGCAGCTCCTCACGACCTGCCAGAGAGCTGTGTTTTGATTTTGATCCATCACGTCAATGAATATTCATCAGACTTCTAAAGGTTTAATGCTATTTGCCTAGTAGCTAACATGTTCTCTCTCTAACCCTGTTTGGCTTTGGTTGGTAATAACCTACAGCCCACTCAGCCTGCACTGTAGGGTGGTTTGGTTTTTTTAATTGTTTATAAATGAAAACGAGGCACCTTAATAGCTCCAAAGCTGGAAGCAGCTCAAAAATACCTTGTCTTGATTGCTACATGACTGTCTGCTTTAAAACCCAAAATAAAATCTTGCCTTTTGGTCTGTCATTCAAATTCCTCATAAAACTTAGTCAGGAGCGTGTATCTCTGAAGAGCAGGTGTTGTTCTGATAAAAGCTTTCCGTACATTTTTGCAAGCCCCAGTCAGAGCTTGTACATAGCAGCAGGTTTCAAGGACGAGATTGACGTGGTGTTGAGAAGGGGATGGAAAACACTCTATGGAAGAAGACTGTTTGCTTTGGACTGGGTGCAGGAGCAGGATCAGGCCCTGCTCTGGGCTCAGCGTGACTGTATGCATGGTCTTGGCATGACCAAGTGACCAGACTTTGCAAAGCTGCGGACATTTGAGTTGGGACTGAGCTCCTGAGGCATGAAGCGCTCGTCAGTCACCAGCATCTCCCTCTGCACCCTGCTCCTGGTGGCTCTTCAAAACCCGAGTTGGCAATGTGTTCCTTCATGTTGGAGGGGACAGAGGTTTGTGTGCCTTTGGTTTTTTGTTTCCCTCCCTCCTTTAGGAATGAAACTCCCCAGCAGGTCCCAAACCCCTCCTAACACCAAAGGGATGCCAGCAGGCTGCTAATGGATTTGCTGCGGTGCTGGCTGCAGGGGACCTGTGATGAGAGAGATTTCATGGCAGCTGAAATTCCTCCAGTGGTTACATTTTTCTGCATACAAGATGCTAAATGTGAAATGAGATCTGGGGCTCTTCAAGAAGGGGGAGACCCTCCAGACTGGACACAGAGAAGTTGCACAGCCTGGGATTATCCTGCATGAAGACCCAAGAGCTGTTTCCCATCGTTCGTGGTTCCGCATATGATTACACCATGTGCTAAAAACATGCCATCAAAGATAATTTCAATGCTCAGATCCACCGTTAAAGTGATGTGGGTAGAGTCTGAAATTTATGCAAGGTCCCTATTTTGAGAGGCCAGTGTCTGCCATGCAAGCGGTTATACAGGGTCCGACCCTGAGCCTGCCCCCAACCTGCCTCCAGTGCTGGCTCTCTGTGGGGCACGGCAGCTGTTTATCTGGGTGTATAAATCCATAGTTAAAGAGGAATGGCTGGCTCCAGGGAGATCAGACACTTCTCTCCAAATGCTGATCTTTTTTCCCAAGTCTCTTCATAGCTTTGTTAATAAATCTGAGTCACTCATATTTCAAATCTTCTGCATTAACCTTGGCTGTTTGTCCTGTCTCTTAATGTCTCGGCATCTTGTTTCACAGAGATAAAATGTGTGGGTGTGGGGGTTTATAAGACAAATGTTTAGGCTTTTTAAAAATTCTCTACTTTGCTGGTTGATTTTTCTCTATAGGGTGTTTCTCTGCCGTCCTCATTCCTTGTAGGTGGCCTTCCTCTTGTATCATTGACTTGACAGTTCCAATTTTGGGGCAGTATTTCCTAGTCCTTGCCATTATCGGTTGGGCAAGACACGTGTCTCCTGCCCTGAGATTTGCTCCCAACCTGAGTTTTAGAAATCAGCAAAGCCCAAGCGACCGCCGTCGCGAGCGACGCCCAACGTAAGCACTGCGTAGGAAAGTCTGAACTACCGGCACCGTGTGATTTTTATCAGCTGAAATTGCGTCTCGTAAATATTTACTGGAATTTCAAGTAGGGTTTATCTAATTAAAGCCAAGTAAAACTTTCCATGAAAAAGCGCCGCCCAACCGGTGGTTGCCGGTGGATGTTTAGGGACACGTTCAAGAGCTGGGGGCAGAATATAGGATATTTACTCAGCTCTGCTGCTGTCTGTGGCTTGGGGCATGCGGAGCCACATGAGGTCTTCAAGCACTGAGTCACCCGTGCTGGGGACCACGTACCTGATGGCCCTGAGCACGTCCAGCTGTTCCTGGCAGCAGCCTCCCAAATTTGCTGCACCCCTGGCTGGACTGAGACAGGGACTGGCCTGGCTGCCACCACAGGGGAGGTCGGTGGGGATTTGCTCTGGGATTTGAAGCAGTGGTGAGGGTCCAGGACCCCTCTCCCCATGGGGCCAGCAGCTGCCGCTGCCGGCTTCGGCACAAGGCAAGCTAATGCATCTTTTTAATTCACTTGGTCGTCAAGGTTGCCAGGACCGTAAATGTCAAATCTGAGCAGAAATATTTGGCACGTAAACTGTCTCTGCTCTTCCCCTCCGTGCCGAGTGCGTGGGTGGCTTTGATTCCTCCTCCTCTTGGCGGGACGGGAGCACAGTGCTGCGGGGCGGCTGCTCGAGCCTCCTCTCTTCTCTTCCCCTCAGGATCTAGTGCCCAGGAGGGAGGGACGCGGAGGATTTTGGCCATGGCCCCAAGGAAGAGGAGCGGTCGGGGGATCTCCTTCATCTTCTGCTGCTTTCGCAGCAGCGACCACCCCGAGATCACGTACCGGCTGCGCAATGACAGCAGCTTCGCCCTGCAGACCATGGAGCCTGCGCTGCCCATGCCGCCAGTGGAGGAGCTGGATGTCATGTTCACCGAGCTGGTGGTAAGTAGCATGCTTATTTTTCCCCCCCTCCGTCTTTCTAGTCTCCCCAGGCTTGTTTTTTTTTGTTTTCAGGCAAGCTTTGGTGTGAAGGGAGCATCAGGGGCTGCTGTTGGGAGCAATTCTGCGCTGAACCTTGAGCTCTGCTCCTCCCTGAAATCCTGCCAGTTTGGGGTGGTTTCTCTTTCTTGTTAGAAAGCCTTGATTTCTTAGAGCAGGAGGTGGGGGCTGCTCTGGCTTTGTGCACCTCCAGGTTGGAGGGGTGTCCAACCAGATAAAGCAGGTTGTCCCCCATAGGTGCAAAATGACTTTATTTGCTGGGCACTCTGCTTCCTTGGGCTAAATTGAGGTTTGGATAGTCAAGATATTGTTTCTTTATCCCTCGGTACCATAATTCTGAAAAATAATGGATAAAAAAAAAACATTGATTGCCAAAATCAGCTTTAATTTACTCTGAGTGAAAACATTTTGGTGTGGGTTGTTGGATGGACCCAGACTGCTCCACTTTGCACTAATTCAGCAGTGAAATTAGCGCAATTCTCTGCGCTGCTTTGATGCATAGAGGGAGCTGGGAGTTGGGATGCTGGTTGGTCACACCTCATGGTGTAGCATGTTCCATTACATGCCAGGCAGCATGGTTGTGGTGAGCCAGGCCGCTTGGTAGAGGAGAGCTCCAGGTTGTATTATTAGAGGCAGTTTTGCCCAGACATCCTTCACCATGGGTGGGATGAGACAGCAGACTGGGCCATCCAACACAGCATGATAGGGATGAGATGTCCCTGCGGCAGGACCTCTTCTTGCAAAGAAGGAAAACACTGCCAGACAGATTTGGTTTGTTCAGGTGAAGCAAACGCTTCTGTTCCATGTTTTTCTCCACTGATAACTTGGCCAAATCAGATTTTCCTGGGGAAATTCTTTCCCATGGAAAACTCCCACCGTGCCCTGGCCAAAGGCAGTGTAAGGGCTTATCGTGCTGTAGCTTGGCATGGCCAGCCAGGCTGAGGGAATCATCTGCAGAGGCTTGTGCACTGGAGTCCCATCAAACCTGCATGCCCGCGGACTTTCCTCAACCCAGGATTTTCGAAGCATCTCCCCCAAATTCAGCTGGATGCTTCATGCAGAGGCTGTGGCGCAGGGAACCGCTGTGTGTGCAGCGAGGCAGCAGCCCAGCAGCGCTCGCAGGGACCAGCCAGGTCCAGGGCATGCCCTGGTGTGGCCCTTCTGCTCTCCATCCCTTGCTCCACACTGCTGAGATTTTAGGGTTTTTCCCCCAGCCAAGGGTGAGAATAAGGCCAGGAGGCAGCTGCTGCTCCAGAGCACGCCAGCAGCAGGAGCTGTGCTGGCTGCCCTGGGACTGAAGTCATATTGGGAGGGGGGACAGCGGGTGCCCACCGTGCTCCCATGCAAGCAGCTGCAACCCCCTGGCTCCCTTAAAAACCCATCAGACAGATCTCCACCCGAGCCAGTGCTGGGCGGGAGGGAGGGAGGGAGGGGAAGCCAAGTTGTGCCTCGTGGGTGCAAGAGGGCAGATTCCCCTTGGGGGGGAATGAAGATGCAAATCCCTCCCTCCATTACAACAGCTCCTTCTTGCTCTCAGTAACCTGTTGGTGTCGGGTATTAAATTTCAACATTAGTTAAATGGTTTGGAAAGTGTCCCACTGTTTCTGTATAAACCCACTGTGTAGCATTTGGAAGAGAGACAGAGAAAGCACTCAGAGGCACTGGGCTGATTTTTACGCCTGCAGGAGCCTGATGCCACCCAGCCTGTCATGCTCGACTGTCTGGGGCAGGATGGCTTGTGCCCGCTCTGTGGGACCAGGGCTCCCTCCAAGGTCCTCAGTAGTCTCGGTCGATTGGGTTGAAGGAAGTCAAAGGGGCTGGAGGGGATCTGGAGGCATTGCCAGCTCAGGTTGGTCCTTGGCCAACTCTTCTCTTGCAGCTTAATAGTGACTTTTCTGCCCTATTTGTTCCCATTAGGGACTCGGAGTGGCAGGGGTGGGAGATTTCAGGCCTGGGACAGGCAGTATTTTTGGGGACATTGCAGCAGTGGGTTTGGTCACTGGGATGGACGATCCTCCCACAGAGACCAAAAATCCAGCAGAGTCCCTGCTCTGCACATCCTAGCCTGCTGCATCCATCAAAGGGCAAAAACTCTTCCTTTTTGGAGCCTTCCCACAAAATATTCTCTGGGCTTCAGGTGTTTTTAAGTGTGTCCATCTGGGTCAGTAAACATGTACAGCATGAGAAATTGGTGACTGTCCTGCACCAGCAGCAGAGGACGAGGGCCTGAGCTGCAGAGGGACTTGGAGCAGCTGACTCCAAGGTCAGCTGAAGGCTCGATCTGCTCTCCCGGTGTGTGTTTCATGGCCTGCAACAGGATAGTTGAATAGTTAGGGGTTTATTCTGTGGCCACACAAGTGTTTCTCAGGAGGAAGAGGGGACAAACAGGGGATGCTGTGTTTTTTTTTTTTTTTGCCAGGGCTCAAACAGGAAAAATTAGTAAGAAATGCCTGATTTCCATCCCAGGCTGCAGGGACGATGCGCCCTGTCCCAGCCAGCGGCATGGAGTAGGCGATGGCTTTTCCCTGGTGCAGGGCAGATGCAGATGTTGTTGCTGTGGTCAATGACTGATCACTACTTTCTCCTGGAGGGACCTTTTCCCTCTTCCTTTCCCCCCCGCCTGGGCTGAATGAGTTTTCTTCGGGGTATTGTTGGGATGTCGCTCAAGCGGGCACCGGCCCCATCTGAAAGGCTTTTCTTTGTCCAGTGTCCTGTCGGAGCTCCGGCCAGGCTCAGCCACCCAGGGAGGAGCAGGTGCTGGCAGGGAGGCGCAGACAAAAGCAGGGTATTTCAGCAAGATTTGCTAATTTGCAGCTTGTTTGGCTGGGACAAGGCCTTGCAATTCCGTGCAGCTCTCCCTGCGCTGACACTGGTGCATCCCACCAGCTCCAGCCAGTGGTATTTGCTTCATAGGGCTAGCGCAGCGCTGTGATACCCACCAAGCAACATCCATCGGATTTAAGGAGTTTCCAGAGCCATTGGTCCTCCCGTAGGACACATCAGGAGGATCGCTGTGCTGCGGGGCTGCTCAGCCCTGGCAAGGGGGAATATCTGGGGCTGCACAAGCTGCCTGCGAACCAAGAGAACAAAGCTGTGCCATCTGCCACGGCTTCTTTCAAGAGGCTTCTGCATATCCAGGCTAACAATACGGCGTTTCTTCAAAGGCTGAAATCTTGCTTGCACGCTCAGAGAAAGCGCTTGCAAAGCTCCCCATAATGGTGCCATATGGTAGATCTTGCCGTAACAATTCTCTCTATTTTCTGCCAGCAACTAGACTTTCCACCAGATGGGTAAATGACTGATGTCCTTTATATCTGCTTAACACTCCTTGTCACTCCGAGGTTTGTAACGAAACGCTCTGTGTGTGGTGATGTGCATCAGCCCCGCGGGATGTGCGCTGGGCGGGGGGGGTGAAGGCGGGGAGGGATTAAATGGCTTGCCCCGGGTAGGGCAGCGGGAGGCCCAGCGTCACCCAGCACCCCTCACTGGCTCTCTTCCCGCTCAGGTGGGTTGCAGCAGGGTCTCTGTCCCAGCAGTATGAGAGCGATGCTCCTGCGACTCAGCATGAGTCCAGCATGAGACTCAGCTGGATCCAGCATGACTTTGCGCACCCCTGAAGCACGAGGTGTTGCCTCTCCCTGGTTCCACACCTCGCTCCCAGCCTGCATTCCTGCTGGTGGAGGGATGGGCTCAGAGGAGATGCTGCCCCAGCCCCCTATCGACACTTGTCCTCCCAAATACCTGGGCTTTGCAGAAATTCCAGTTACAGCTCCCCACGGGGCTCCTCACACTTTTCACCTCTGACTTGTCTTCAGCAATGCCGGAGAAATTAGAGCAGCCTGCGTGTAGCCCTGAAACCCACCTGTGATGTGCAGCAGCCCATTTTTAGCCTATGAAACCAGAACAAGTAACCTTCCCAGGGTCCCTCCACTCAGACTCCAGCAGTCAGCCGGTCTTAAAGACCTGGGGAGGTGATGCTGGAGGTGGGTGGCTGGTGGCTGTGCAGTGTCCCCAGTCCCCTGGGCTCAGGACGGGTGCAGGGCCTTGCCTGCTGGCATTGCGCAGTGTTAGTGACTGCCTTCCCTGGGATCTGCTGGAGGGGAGATAGTCACACAGTCTCTGAAGTGCTGGTCTTTATGCCTTCCCCTCCTGCAGTGTGGAAGGCTGCTTCATCCCTCCCTGCTGCTTTATGAAGTAATGGAAAAACAGAAGCCTGGGGAGCAAAAAAAAGGTCTCCGACAGCTTGCAAGATTTATCACAGTATTTATTTTTGCTGTACTTGGGGCAACTAAAGCATTTCTTCAGAGCTGCTGTTTGGATGCTATCTGCTAGGAGATAGCATCGCCCATCACAGAGATTAATTCTGTGCCGCCTTTGAAATGCTTCATGGTGGGCGATTGCTCTGTGGCTCGCAGCGTGGGGTGCTTGGGTAAGACGCTCCACGCGTAACGGTGCTGCAGAGCCGTGCCTTCCTGCCCTCTCAGCGTGCCGGGATGATTGCTGTTTTACATGCTGCTCGAACGGGGAGCAGAGGCCAACGGCAGTGCGAGGAGGAGGCGCTGGTGCAGTCAGTGTGAGTGCTCTTACGTGTTAAAAGCGGCGCCAGGTTGGGAACTCGTTGCTAGCGATACCCAGTTTTACTTAGGAACTTCAGTAATGTGCTTTTCCCTCGGTTTCTAATCCAATAAGGAGAAAGTATGAGGTTTTGGACCTTGCAAAACAACACGGCTTTTGAGTAACAGCTGAGGGATCAGCTCCAAAGCCAAGCTTTGCATTTCATGCTTGCAGGTCAGCTGTCGTGTTTTACTGCCTGGTCTTTGCAGCATTAAGGACTTCAGGATTTTGGGAACCACTGAACAGTGGCCAAAGCCATTTCCCCCTATATCTGCAAAGAAAAACGTGCACTATGTACCCAGAAAAAAATACAATTGCAATAGTCCTTGTGTCCTGGGGGGAACACCCTTTTCTGCAGAGTCTATCCAGGGCCAGACACTCAGCGCAGGGCTCCTGACCCTGTCCCACCACCATCTCCCAAGACCAAGCTCTCTTGAGCTTATGAATCGCCTTTAAGGAAGAAAACCAAGTGATTCGGTAATACCTGCTTTTACATTCACTCTGCAGGCAACCGTGTGGACACTTCTACCACCTTGCCCAGGTTCTGCTTGTTAGATGTGAGCAGCCTGGACCTGCCATGTTCCCATCACAGCCCGTCGCTCACACGCTTGTTTTCATCACCTCGTGGTGTTACACCCTCACAGATAATCTCTTAAACATATGTTTTGATAGGTAAGCATCTGATAGAGAAGTCACACACCTACTCGGTGCGAAAATAAGGATTTTCTGCCTACATTCGTTTCACAGACCTGAATGAAGTGATCCACCAAGGAACGCTCTATTTCAGCTGAAGCATTCGCATAATTGCAGTATCTGTTACAGCTACAAACCAGTGTGGGGGCTTGCCCAAAACCCATGCCATTCCCGACCCGTAATTTTACGAAGGAGGCATGTTATAAGACAATGTGAACCCCAGCTGAAAGCAGAGAGCAACTGAAAAACTGCTTTGTTTCCAGAAGTACAACTGAAGTGGAAAAATTGTATGGTCTACCTGCTAAGTGCTTTCCATTTGTGCTTTGTAAAAGAGGAGGCCACATCCCTAGGAGATGCCTGGGCAGCTCATTCAGTAACATGTTGGTGACCTTAATTGGGACATTCGGGGGTTTGGCTTGTGCCAGCTCCAAGTGTTTCTGGCACAGGTCACCGTGGAGGGTAACTGGCCTTGGATGGGGCATCTGCTCCAGCGGTGATATTCTCCTTCCTGATTGCTCGGTGGTTGGGTAGTGTTGCTGGATTTAGGAGCCGGATTTAAGATTATGTGGGTTGTGCTTCATTATCGACTTCAGCAGGAAGTGTTCCTGCTGGGAATAGCCCGTGCCTGCCTTGTATCCTTTTGCAGATGCAAATGAAAGCTGTTTGTACGGCTGTAGTATCTGGGTGTTCCTTGGCATGCAAGCATTGTTGAGGTTGGCTTTTGGCAGGCAAGATTCTCTGCAGCCCCGCAGGCAGCATCCTGCCTGAGCACCCAGCGTTCTTAATTCCCATCAACTCCAGTGTTCAATTCAATACTGTTATTTACAGGGATCAGTGTCCCTTCCTCAACAACACCTGACATCTATAAGCCCATCTGGTGCCTGCTTGTGCTGGGCATCTTGCTCGTTGTCAAACCTCAGTCAGAAATGGACTCCTCCCAGAGTGACTCTGTTTTGCACCTGCTCCAGTTAAAAATCACCTCAGGATGCCAGGTGTGACCACAGCCAGGATTGTGAGGAAATGAGGACCACTTGTCACACCCAAGTCATGGATATGCAAGGAGCCTGTTTCCATCTTAGCTTGCCCATCAACATCAGGATGTAGTTGGCTCCTGTGTGCCTCGACTGCATCCTTTGGGTCCCATGCACAATGGTAAATAGTGGGAAGCTTTCAGGACTGCGTTGGCATGGGGCTTTGCAGCTACTAATTCCCATCCAACCCTTTTCTGAAGCCCTTCCGAGGGTGTTATCTGAGGAAACCTTGAAGAGGTTTAGCTCCAGACTAACCATGCACAGCTTTCCTAAGCGAGCATCACTATCAGGCAGGGACCCATTGGCTTGACTTCCAACTTCAGTAGCTCTTAGGGATGTCCGTAGCAGAGGCGGTATTTATAAACAGTTGAAAAGGGAGTTGCTTCTTTGGGTCCATAAATAGGTTGGGAAATCCACCTCCGAAGCCTTTTCTTATTCCTTTGCAAGCTGTGCTTTATTATGCTACAAGGTGCACCCACCAAAGGACAGTCATGCCCAGCTGTGGTTGACTTGAATTTAATCAATTTTAGCAATCACAGTAGTAATTAATGGGCCAATACATCTTATTTTTTGGGGTTTAGGATTTATGTATAATTGTGTGGAAGAAGCACACTGGTGATCCACCTGCAGGGCTTCTGGATTTGAGAGTGCTCTTCAGGGTAAAACTGCATAGATCAATAACTCAGGCTGTGAAAGTACCCTCTTTAATTAAAATGGGAGAAAGGTTTTCCAGATGATATCGGTGAAAAGGTCACAGAAGGCTGAGCTTAATAAATAAAAAAATAGTATTTGTGTGGTTTTAAATATATATTACAACAAAAAAAGATTGAGAAACCTGAGTAGATACTTCTCTTTTAAAATACATTAGTATTAGAATATGAATACCTTTAAAACCTTTAGCCTATTAAAATAATGAATTGAATTAAATAATATCAAAGCGGTACGTGCTCTCTGCCTCAGTTAGGTGTTTGAACTGATGTGAACGTGAACCAGCTGTAGCTAGAATTTATTGAGGAGCTCAATCAGCTATTGATGGCCATAATCTTTGCTGCAGAAGAAGAAAGGAATACGTATTTTATTTATGTCTGTGCAGTGCGTTCAGGAAAGCTGAACAGCAGGGTGGATTGGGGTCTTTCCTTTTCCAGTCTGGGACTAAAAATTCAGAAGAGGGCGACTAGATGTAACCACTTCAGAGTGCTTAGACATTATTCCTTGTTGCTGCTGCTAATTCCCTTGCTGTGGGCAATTTCCTTTATTAAAAAAATTCATTACATGATAAAGGCAAAATTAATAAAAATCGTCTATCTGTTATGCTTATTCATTAAGAAATATGAATAGTTGATTTTTGTTCATGTTCTGTAATTATAGCTGCAGGTTGTCATGACTAAATTAAAAATATACAGTGATAATATTGGCTGGGGTCGGTTTGTCTCGGGGCTTGTTTTTAGGTTCTCAGGGTACTGTGGCTGGAAAGATGTCTGCTAGGGAGGGGGTATTTTTATTACTAATACTAAAAACAAAGGACTTCATTCACTACCTTCCTATTTAAAAAACAAAACAAAACAAAACAAAACGAAGATAAATCTGCATATGTTGAGAATTTTAGTCACCTAAATAAATGTTGCGGGTAGAGAAGCTTCTCCTGCAGTGTAGGACGCGTTTCAAAGTGGCTGTAACAGCCACTGATTAATAAGTCTGCGCTTTTTTTTTTAGGAAAACAGCTTAAAAAGAAAATAACGAGCTAAATAAGATGGGTTCTGAGGTGGAGGTTTATCGCGCAGCCGGGGCTGGCCGTCGCGGGCCAGCAGCTGCCCAGCTGGCCGTGCGGGCAGCGCCTTTGTGCAGCGGAAGAAGATTAGATGAGGTACGGGGGGAAGAATGCTGATTGCCGTTTCCCTTGCCACCGCAGCATTCTGGGATAAATCAAGCTGATGAACTTGGAGAAGAATGCCTGGAAGAGAGTGAAAAAGCGATACGACCCCTGAGAAAGGAAGCTAATGCAGGCGCCAACAGGCCTTTTTCTTTTCTTTTTTTTTTTTTATTCCCATGCTGTACCAGTTAATGCCAAACATTGCCAAAAGGTTCCTGCTTTTTTACGTTCTTTCTATTTTTTTTCTTTTTCTTTGTTTTGAGCGATCTCAGATCTCTCATGCTTTATTTGAGGACGCAGGAGATCTTGCCTTTATGTGCTCTAGTCTCACAGAAGTTTCTAAACTCTGTGTATCCATCCATCAGGAGTAAATTCACTTGCTTGTTATTATGTTGGTCATTTATTGATCCGGTGATGTCTTTCCATATGTATGTGTGTGTGTATATATATATGCACACATACATTTGTATGTATAAACCCAGAACAAGCCAGAAAATTTTAATTAATTTTTCACAGAATCACAGAATCACAAGGGTTGGAAGGGACCTTGAAAGATCACCTAGTCCAACCCCCCCCGCCAAGGCAGGGCCACCTAGAGCACATCACTCAGGAACACATCACTCAGGAAATTTTTATTTCAGTTATTGCAATGGATCACCTCCTTATTTTCCCCCATTTCCTCCGTGTGTTACACAATTTATCAGCCAGAAAGTGCATCAGATTTAAAAGGTTTTCATTTTTTTTCCTACAACCTCTGAAGGTATTTTGGGGGTGCAGGATTGTCCCTTACTTACTCTCTACTCCCCAGCTACTTCTTGCAGAATGTTTGGTGGCCCGTGAGACCTGTGGGATGTAGGGGAAGAACCCGTGATGGTCATACTGGGGTGTTGTGGCTGTAGGTGGGCAGTGCTTGTGCTCGCCCACCTCTGAGAGTCCATCCTGGAGGTTGTTTTTTAAGTTAAGAGATTTGCAGCATCCTGCTGGCTTCCTGCTGTTATCTTCATTAAAGCCTGTGTCGTTCAGCCCGTGGAAGATCATGTATGCCCATGTCCACCACAGCATGGGTGAAGTGGCAGGGACAGGAGCTTGCAGGAAGGACCGTGCTGTGGCTCTGGAGCTGGACTTGATACCCTCTCTGCTGGGAAGGTCAAACATTTCTTCCAGCAGCAACGCCTCGCTTTTCTGCTTGATCTGGCTTTGCCTTCAGGAGGTGATTGCAGACTGTCATGGCTGCAAGCCAGAAAAGTGGTAGAGTTTCCTTGGAAATACTCAAAAGCCATCTGGACACGGCCTACACAATGGCTCTAGGTGGTCCTGCTTGATCAGGGGGTTGAACTAGAATATGTCCAGTGGCCTGGGCTCCCCATACCACTCGACTATCAGCTCAGGGAGGTACGGACCACGGGAACATCTCCCCGTGAGCACCGCTCTGTGTCCTCCAAAGGAAAGGTATAGATTACTTAATAAAAACTTTTTTGGCCCGTGGGATCATGCTCACAGCATGCTGAGCTGAGCCACGTGTTTCTAAGGTAGCTTTAGGAGTCTGGTGTGGGATCACCTTCACTGAAGCTTGTGCCGTGCTCAAAGGGAGGGAGGTTGGCTTGGCTTGAGTGGAGTGCCGTCAGCAAAGCAAGCTGCACGGAAGTATTTTACCTCCTAGAAACAGCAAATACACACTAAGAATCAAACCTCCCCTATGAGGTTGTTGGTTTTTTTAAATCATATTCAAATGAAGCTTTAATGTGGAAACATGTTTCCTGATCTAAAGGTGAATAGTTTAACTGTATGGGATAAATATTTAAGAGTAGCGTATCTCTTTCCAGTAAAAACACTCTGGGCAGATACTTCCTTTTGGTAGCAAAATGAGGCTGTTGTTTTATGTGCCTTTGACCTGATTACAAAAAAATATTTAAAACGGCAAAGTTGGCGGATCCTGCCATGGGAGGCAGCCAGGTGGAAGGGGCAGCGCCGTGAAAGGTGAGGTTGAAGTGAGGGGTGATGGACACTGACCCACCCGTTATTTTCTGACTCTTCAACAGCCGCCAACGTCGCACGCTGTAGTGGGATTACATAGCTTGCAAATGGCCTATAAAATTAATTGCCAGTTAGGATCACCTAATTATTAAGCTCATGATTATTAATTGAAAGCACATATGGGTTTGAGGTTGTGCACGGCTTCTCTGCCGCATTACGACTTCGCTGGGCAGTTGCAAAAAGCTCTGTCAGAGCTGTGTTAGTACGGTGGTCTGTGAGCCACCGGGAAACGGCTGATGTTCCTGTCCTCCACTGGCCCTTTGGAGTTTGAAGAGCAGTTTGATGAGCAGCCTGCTTGGGGCCAAGGGGTATTGAGATGCCCATCAGTGAGTGCAAGCAAAGGGCTGGAGGTGGGTGCAGGAATCCCCGCGCATATAAAACTAACAAATACCTGACTCTGAAGTTACTGTTATGGCTCGAAATAACAGTCATTAGTCACTGTTTCATTAAGAGGACTTTCGTATTCACTGGGTGCCACATAGTGTTTTTTTAAACACCTCTCCCAGGCATCCCGCAAGATACCGTTAGGTAGGTGTTACTGAGTGATGCAGGGCTGCGATGACTGAACATGTTAGAGCTGGGGCACAATGAAATGTCCTGTGTGAGGCTCAGAAGGGTTTCTGCACCTTTTTTGGATGTGTTTGCACATTGTCCTGTACCGGCACCTAATATGTTTTTCAGCTTTATTCACTCTTGCTCCTCCTTAGGCTTCAGCTCAGTTTAGGTTTTTTTTTCCTAGATTAATAAATCTTCACGTATGCACAAGTTGTATTTTTAGGGCACGGGTATTTTGAAAGTTTCAATAAATATTTTTCCAAGAACCTAAGTACAGATGTTTGTGACTGGTGCTTTCATGCCCAGATTCCCGTGGCAGGGACACAGGGCTTCAGTGGAAGCATTTTCCTGTACTCACTCAGATGTTCACTGCAGAGGTAGGTAATCCTCAGGAGACCCTCATCCTTTTCCACACTCCCAGATGTACTTTTCCAACAAGCTGAATTTCAGCCTAGTCCCCATGTTAGGTGTCATCTTGTTGGCCACCTTTAAGCCTGCAGAACTGGGGCTGAAGCAGAGCTTGGATGTCTGACCAGCTCATAGCCTGAGGAGACACAACAGAGAAGAACATCAAGTGCAATTTTGGTTTTGAGGTGTGGAAGGGTGACGAGACTTGCCCAAGGCTGGGAAGGAGATTGGTTGCTGGATATGAATCCCTGACTTCCCAAACTCTAAGGACATGGGGAGGTTTGAAAGCAGTGCTTGTTGGAGGAATTCCTAAGCCAGATTCTCCTCCCTGGGTGCAGGAGGAGGAGGGGTGTCTCAGATTGGGCTCAGGTTTTCTCAGTCCTCACTTTTTGCCAAGTTTGTCATGGCAACACATCTATTTCTGTTGTAAGGGTGTCTTGCAAGTCTGCTTTCTAGAGCTCCACCGTCAGCTCTGTGCAGCATGGTGTTTGAAGAGTCAGTTGGTACGGGGGGGAGAAGTCAAGGAAGAGGCAAAGCATCTCCATGCGTATATAACAGAAAAGGCTCCACAACACCTTTCCTTGGAAATAGTAATTTCACCGAGGAGTAAAATCAATACCTGAAGTGGTTGTATAGGCCTTTCCGAGATGTTCTGGACCACCAGCAGCCCTCCGTCACTGCGTGTTGTGCTGAAGGGCCCTTGGGTTTGGGTTACAAGATAGCTGAAGGCTCCCTTCCTTGGCTGGTGGGTGCAATATGAGCTTTAATTAGATCAGCTGTATTTCTTCGTGGCCTGCAGGTTTGCTGAAGCAGGGACCTATCTTTCCCCATAGGTGTCTTGCACAACCTTCATCAAATGGGACTTTTACCTTTGATTGGGGTGCCAGGGGCTACCAGCTTTAGTTGATAAGCATTATTATTCAGGCAGGGAAACTTTAATAGGTCTCCATGTGGTATTTTTTTTTCTTTTTTTTTTTTTAGTTGCTGGAATTCAGTGTGTAATTTTTAATGGAGATCCTCTTGGTGAAATCCACTGGGTAGGTGGCCAGATGAGTTGGCTGGAGCCCATGGCAAGGCTCTCCTGTGACCTTCTGCAGCATCTCCAGCGCTCCCACTGCTGCGCCAACACCCCTCCAGCATGAGGGTTGTCATCAGTAGTGGTGAGACATCCATGGTTGTAAGATCGATGTTGGCTTTAGCAATGAGCCTCCCAGCCCTGCCTGAATGTTTTATTTAGCTCTCTGATAACAGTTTTGACCTACATCTAGCACCAGGAAGCAACGAGGCTTTGATAATACTCAGGCATCCCAACGGAGGGCATGCTGCTAACCAAGCCTCCAGCTCGAAAGTGGACGTGTCCTTTAAAATAAAATCAGATAAACCAATAAAAGTTTCAGTCAGTAAACAGTTTTATCTCTGCCAGGGAATACGTAGTCCAGTTTCAGTGGAAAGCATGTACTTCTGTATGAACTGTAGATATTAGGAAAAGCACTGTCTATTTTTAATTGGAGCAAAACAAGCCAAAAGCCAAAAGAAAAACCAAAACTAACCAGTTTTCAACAATGTGAGGGTGTTGGCAATGCAAACGGGGTGCTCACGGGTGAGGCAGTTTGCTGGGGTGGTAAAGGAGGGTTCTATTTGAACTGTTCTTTGCTGTATGTATCTTAGATGTGGTCTGGCATCTGGAGCTCTCGGTGCTCTGCGAGGTTATCTTGGCGGGCAGCTGTAACAGCTTCATACATGGCCTTTGGAAAATGTTTGCTGCCTCTAAAAGCAATGAAGGCGATGTCCGGGCGGAACGAGGCAGGGATGCTTGCAGCCCCATCCTCCCGGCAGCCGGCTGTGGCCCGGGAGTCAGGGGGAGGTCAGCAACAGCAGGGTGACAATTAACATCATTGCCCTGACAAATCAATAGTCACGGGGCAATGCTGTGGGACCGCCGCTGCGCTGCGGCGTGGCCCCACACTGATTTATGATGTGTGTCCGGGGGGTTGTGTCTGTGCCATCACCTGTTTGTCTACTCATGTTGAATGTTTGTGGGTTTTTTCACCCTTTCCAGGATGAACTTGACCTCACGGACAAGCACAGAGAGGCCATGTTTGCGCTGCCAGCGGAGAAGAAGTGGCAGATCTACTGCAGCAAGAAGAAAGTAAGAGACCCATCCACGTTGTGCTTGGGGGCTGAGCCCCTTCCCTCCCCTCCAGTGTGGGGAGGACGCAGCTTTCTCTTGGGATGCTGAGTGGTATTTGGGGTGTCGCAGAAATGTATCTGTTCACCGGGGTGGCTCTGGGGAAGTGAGGGCAACCAGTGAGCTCTTCAGTCTCCAAAATGCAGAGCCCTTCCTCCTGAGCCCATTCAGGGTGGAGGAGGCGTCCCCGCCTGGGTGTCCCCCACCCCATGCTTGTCCCTGGCCAGCACAAGCAGGGCCACGTGGAGCTCCGTGGCCACTGGTGTTGTGGCAGTGGGGTCTGCTCCAGTCACTATCTCTTGTGATCCTCCTCTGCTGGTGCCCAGGGACCTGATTACAGCCTGCCCGAAAGCCTCCCCCTCCTCTGGCTTTCCAATTCGTTGCCATAAAACATACTGGGNCGGGCATTGGAACGGGTTGCCCAGGGAGGTGGTGGAGTCACCGTCCCTGAGGGTGTTTAAGGAAAGGTTAGATGTGGTACTTAGGGACGTGGTTTAGTGGGTAATAGGTGGGGGGGGATGGTTGGACTAGATGATCCTTGAGGTCACTTCCAACCTTAATGATTCTATTCTATTCTATTCTATTCCCAGAGGATGGCACAAATGGAAAGCGCGGCTGGGTAAGCGTGCCCCTGCAGCACACCCTGCGAGAGCTTTAGCCTGGTGGTGCAGAGGTTGCGTTTGGGGTGAAGCTGTGTCACTCCAGGGGCGATGAAGGGCTCTAGGTTCATAGGTGGAACCAAGATACCGCTGATAAAAGGCAAGGGTTGGGGTGGAACCGAGATACCACTGATGAAAGGCAAGGGTTCATGTGAGTCCCTGACCTGTCTGCTGAGCTGCCAGCGTGATGTGTCAGCTCTGCAATGCTGCCCTCAGAGCCACCATTCTCAAGCTGAAAACATGCAGGGACATCTTCCCAATGCTGAGATACACTGGTACAGTTGTGTCACCCTTTCGACAAAGGTAAAAAATGAGGTTCATTTGTATTTCCACTGGTAAATCCACCCTGGTGGCGAAAGCCTTCGGTGCCTGTGAGCAGGTTCACGGGCACAGCAGCCAGCGATGCTGGTGTCTGGAATGGAGGAAACCTCCTCACCACCTTTCTCCCTTGATTTGTTTGCTTTTCCTCCTGGGGGCATGCAGCCCAAACAGCACAGGGTACCATGGGCTGGCCACCTGTGAGGTGGCCAAAATCACTCTTTTTTTCCCCAGTAAACTGAAGATTTTTTCCTGTATCTTGACACAGGATTTACCCCCAGCTATCCGTGCTGGGACTCAGTTTTCCTCCCAGCCTTGGCCCAAGCAGAGATCCTGCAGTATATACCACCACAGGGAGAAAGGGGGCAAAAATCCTCAGTCTCGCAAGCAGATGGAAGGACACCAAGGCCTGCAAGGGAGATGCCTCCAGTTGAGGGCATGGACCTGTCAGAGTAGGTTCAGAGGAGGCCACAAAGATGGTCAGAGGGCTGAAGCACCTATCCTATGAAGACAGGCTGAGAGAGTTGGGGTTGTTCAGCCTGGAGACAAGAAGGCTCTGGAGACACCTTATAGCAACCTTCCAGTACCTAAAGGGACCTTGTAAGAAAGATGGGGCAGACTTTTTCATAGTGATAGAACAAGGTGTAATGATTTTGAACTAAAAGAAGGTAGATTCAGCCTAGATACAAGGAAGAAATTTTTTATAATGAGAGTGGTGAAACACTGGAACAGGTTGCCTGGAGAGGTAGTAGATGCCCCATCCCCAGAAACATTCAAGGTCAGGTTCGACAGGACTCTGAGTAACCTGATCTAGTTGAAGATGTCCCTGCTGACTACAGGAGGGTGGACTAGATGACCTTAAAGGTCCCTTCTAACCCAAACCACTCTATGTTTCTATGTTTCCAAATGCGCCACTGCGTCCCCTAACCTGGCCTGGCAGTGCTGGCGGTTGCCTGGCCCTGCTCAAAGGGCGCTTGCTGCCATTAATGCCTCTTTTCTCCTGCTGTAGCAATGGCACCAGATTTTCCAGCCGCATTTTAGGCCAAGAGCAGGCTTACCTTGCTCATGTAGGATTAAGTTTTAAGCCTCTCATAAATACCCCTGAAATCCCTGTATTATTGTTAGACAGAGGCCTGCCATGCCCGAGATTTAAATCGGAGGGGGGAAGAGATGTTAACAAATTACAGGCACTGGTCTGAATCAACAAGAAAATGGGCAGGGGGTGCTTGTTCGTCACTGCCTGTCGGGTGAGCAGAGCTGTGCTCCGGTGTATCTGGATAAGGGGAGACAACAGAGACTTAAATCAAGCAAAACCATGTAATTATTATTGTGAGTGGAGATTACGTGCTATCTAATCTCCGGGGGAAGGGTTTAGATGGGGCTGATGGTGCCTCTTTCCCGTTCCAGCGTCTCTTTGCACTCATGTTTTTTAAAAAACTATGCTGAGAAACTCCCGGCTCCTGGAGGGTGTTGAAGGAAGGAGCCACAGAAGTGCCCCGTGGCATCCTCAGAGGTCCTCAGAGCAGGCACCCATCCGAGGCTGGATCCTGGCTGTTGTTCTGCCCTGGTTCTCCTTCCTTTGGCTGCTCTCAGCCGCTCCTTCCCTACACTTGATGCTGTCTTAGCGAGCTGCAGAGCGTACGTGCCACTGCTTGCTCTGAAGGAGATGTGCTGGTGGAGGTAAATGCTTTTCTCCTGCTTTTTAATTAAAAATGAGTGAGACCGTATCAATGGAGGCTTCAGCAGTGGAGGAAACCAGGAATCACATGGGCTGGAGAACACTTCTCTATGCACAGTAGGCTCTAAGCAGTTCTTCTCCTATGTGATGAGGACTGGTAAGCAGCAGAAACATCAGTGGCTTTTCCAGCGGCTCATGGTAAATCTTACTCATGTCCCTATGTTTTTATGAGGACAGATCACCTACAGGTTAGCCTGGCATCAAGGAGAGGGGCTGGGCTTCTCCGACTGGGAGCAATGGCTGGGGCAGCAAAGCTGGAGACAGGGCAGGGGTCCTACCTCCCTGCCTCAGCTGCAAGATGAGCAACAGTGTTTTGGGAAGTCCAGGATGTGTCCAAACCCTTTGACCTGCCTGTGTTTAATAGCAAGTCATCACTTGAGATGCTGGCAGCACCCAGTTTCATCTGGTGGGTCCCAGGGAGCTGACAGAGCTGGACATCAGTTACAGGCTGACTTAACTTGCCAGGGATTCAGAATTTTCCCCTGAGAAGGTTTTGCTTTCCTCTGCTGCCAGTTTTAGCTCCTTTTGGAAACAAGCTGATAAGAGCTGGACAACTTCGGTCAGACTTCGAGTCTGAAAGTCCAGTCTGAGACCAGTTGCAACAAGCTGCCCCTTGAAAAAGCAGCACGAGGTGGGACAGAAACACTGCCCAGCCTTCTCCCGGGGTTTTTCCTCAAAAATCAGCTTTGTTGGGCTTTAAAATATGTCATGCAGTGGCTGTAGCCCAGGCAGCCAGGGCACTCCCCTGCCCCCTTCGACAGCAAAGGCGTGTGCAGCTCAGAAAGCTTCTGAATTTCAGCGCGTTCCCTGCTGCTGTGTGTCGTGTCTGATGCTTCTGCTTTGCCATCAGTGTCATCCACCGTACTCAGCTATCCAGAGTGCATCCCGTGATGGGGAAGATTTGGTAAAAGGTGACCAAAATGAGACATTCTGTTGTGCCGAGTTGTCATGGAAAGGGACCTGGCAACACCTGGACTTGGCAGCGCTTGTCAGGAGGAAATGAGGGAAAACCAGCTATTCCCCAGGCGTATTTCCTTCCCCAGAGTATTTCCCCCCTGGCCTGCGGCCCTGTATCCTGGTTTCTCTGCCCTGCAAGCAGCTGGTTTTATCCCTTGGCAGGGCAGATGCTTTGTCCTCCCTGATACTCCATCCATGGAGACGCTGGGTCTGATCCCTGTCCTGACCCTGCTTGGAGCAGGAGGATGCATTAGATTAATTCCCCATGGTCCCGTCCCACCTGCATCACCCTGTGATGCTCTGGGGGGGTCACAGAGGTAAAAAGCATCTTGTGACGGGAGCTGGCACGTCTGCCAGCAGCAACCCGAGTGAGAACTGAAGTCTGCGTTAAATCCAGCAGCCATGCAGCGCTCGGGTCGGGAGAGAGATGTAAAGATTATTGGAGAGACCTTCTCTGAAGCCGTCAGGCCCCTCTACGGCTGTAATAAAGCAGGGGAATGCAAAGGTGGAGATGCATTAACAGTGGGATAAAATCTGCTTTTAGAAGTGGTATTTCTGGACGATGACTCGTTTCATACCTCATCCCGAAATACTTCACTCCCTGCTGGCCCCGCTCTCCAGGAGAGGATATTGCTCGGAAGCGCAGGGAGGAAGCAGGAGGGTTTCCAGCTTTACTGTTTCTTTGGCTGCGGGTTTGCTTCAGTGGAAGAGGGTGACTCAGGATGACCTTTCTCAGGAGGCCACACTCCAAAGGGAGTTAATAATTAACACTTTGTGCTTATTCTGCAGCAACTCTTAATGGCAGGAGGTGTGGCTCCTGCCAGGCGATGTTCCTAACGTCAGGCTATTAAAGCAGCTTGCAGGGTGATTTTTATGAGCTTCAAAATATGGGTGGATACAGGGGCGTTCAGGCAGAAGATCGGCATAAATAACCAGGTGGAAGGGATCGGTAGCAAAAAACAGCTAACGCAAATGCAGCGTCTGGCTCTGCCCTCCGCTCCAATTCTGCTGAGCTCTCCGAGCGTCTGTCCAGCTCGAGCAGGGGACAAGTGACCTGCAGGGATGCCAGGCAAGGCTGGACTCTTTAAGCTTGTGTTGAAAACCTGTTGGCATCACTAAGGCTGGGTGTGTAGCTCTCAGCAGTGTTAAGTTGTCCCCAGCAAGCAAAACTTACATCTAAAATTTCCTCAGATATAAAACGAGGATCCCTTTGCATTAGGGGAAGGCAGCGATGTTGCTTTTGCAGGGAAGAATGGGGGAAAATGTGATAAACAGGGAAATGAGTGATGGCTCTCCAGTAAAACTAATTTTCCCAGCTAGTTGGCCTCTTTCTCCTCTAACTGCAGCTTCCACTTGTAGCTCTGTCCTCCTTCACGGGGCTTGTGTTGCCATCTATTTCCTTCATTTAAAGAACACTATTTTTTTTTCTGCAGTAGCAGAACTAAGAGCAAAACCTGACAAAGACAACATGCAAGGGAAGAGGAAAAAAATAGTTCAGCATTTTGCCATGCTCCTGGGTCACGTGGGACGGACACGAAGCATTTCATAGCCCCTGAGCATCCAGATAAACCTGTGGTTATTGCAGCAGCAGGTTGAAATATCATCTCGGGTGTCATTTTCTCAGGCTGACCGAGAGAAAGAGGCTGTTTGCATGGCTGGGGGTATTTTTCACAGGAAATGTTTATAGTTTTTATCTTTAAAGGTAATTCCCTTTTTAGTTCCAATCACAACACACTTTTGTCTAAGCAAAGTTTTTCTCCCATTCTGGCCAAAAAATGCATCTGTTAGCAATCTTTTTGGATTTTAAAGCGAAGCTTTTCAAACAATGAACCAGCTGAGTACGAAAGGCATCTGGTCATGCTATATTTGCTTTTGGGGAGCATAATTTTTAAACCCTGGGAAAAGCGTACAAGGGCATCTGTGTATTTGTAGAGAAGAGGATATAGGAAGTGTTAGCACACAGAAAAACGGAGTGGCTTTGAATGAGATGGTTCGGACCTTGAGATCCCAGCTCGGGGAGAATCCAGTGAAATTATAGCCCTTTGTGGCATCGCTCCATGAGTGTTTGGCAGGGCACAGGGAAACGGCTTTAGTTGCATCATTTAGTTTTTGTGACAGGGTTACCTGGGGAGCTGGGCAGCTGCAGGGACAAGGAAGACCCAGAGGGCTACAGTGGGCCAGAACCTCTGCCAGCACATCCCTGGCAAAGGCTTGGCCATGCCAGTGGAGCTGGGCTGGAGTTAAACCTCCCATGCAGGCTGCAGACCTGCTTTAAAACCCATCCACGCCACTGTCTGCTTCTTTTTTTTCTTTTTTGACCTTGCAGACAGCATCCAGGGGGATCATCCACAGCAGGTGCGGGCAGGGGGGTCCGAAACATGGTGGGCTGCCAGCTGCCGCCAGCTTTCCCTTGCTTTGCCATTTCAGAGCAGCAAGGAGGGGTGGGAAACACTGTGCAAAATAAAAATGTAATCAGGAGGATGCGTAAAAATGAAGGGGCTTGGTACTGGTTTTTGCAGCAGGTGCCAGTTGAAGAGATTGGGGGGTTTTTAACCACCTTTTTTTAACCCCTTGCTGTGACTTTCCTGATGTGAAGTTTTCCTGGGGCAGACCAACCTTGCAGGTGGTGCCAAGAGGAAGGTGAACCATCAAAGTCATGAGTGTTGTTGTTACTGAAGGACTCCCTGGGGTCTGCTTGGAGCTGGCTGCTGCAAGCCAGCCCTTTGCTTCTGATTTGGTTTCACCTTAAAAGGTCTAACCTGGTATGGTGGACATCAGGTGGGTGGGGTACCCAACCAGCCATCCTCCAGGGCTCAGTTATCCCTGAGCAGCTCTAGATCCATCACTACCACTATGGGCTGCAAGTGTGGGAAGGAGGCTGGTGGATCAGACGGAGACGTTGCCTGCAGGCTGGGCATCTAAAAGGTATCACCAGAATCATAGAATCATTATCAGAATCATAGAATCATTATTAGAATCATAGAATCATTAAGGTTGGAAGAGATCTGCAGGATCATCTAGTCCAACCGTCAAGCTTGATTTGGAAACAAAGCAGCCCTAACAAAGCACCTAGGAGCTTCACAGGTGTCTTTCTCCCCACCACCATGGGAACACACTGCGAGCAGGAGGGGGCATTGCTCCCAAAGGCTGTGTTCCTGCAGGTCAGAGGGGCAGGGGCTCATGGAGATGAGGTGTAAATAACAGTGCCCAAATGGGGCCGAGACCAGCCTGCAAACTGCTTTTGAGCCACCGCTGGCTGAGCCACCACCTCCTCTGTGCTGCTGCCCAGTGTCCCAAGGATGGTCACTGGGAAGAGGAAGGGCAGTCTGGCTGTGGGAGCTGCTGACACCCCGAGGAGGAGGCACACAGGCTGGGGAAGTGTCAAGCTTGTCACCCGGATGTGGCAGGACTGAGGAGCATGAAATCTCCTTGGGAGGAGCAAAGGAATGGCTGGAGCTGGCAGATCAGTGACCTTCGTCTGGAAAAGCTAACGAGGCATCTTGACTGGCACCTGGCACGGATGGAGGGGATGGAGCTTGTTCATCAGGTTCCCACCATGACACCCCACCACTGCCACCACAGCGCAAAACAGCAGAGTAGCAACATCCGTCAGCCCCGTGTATGGAGCCGGGGAGCGAAGGGGTGGTGGAGGGTAGGAGAGGATGGAGCAGTGCTGGGGCCACAGCTGATGTGATTTGTATTTTTGCCGGGTCCCTGGAATAAAGGAGTAGGTATTGTGGGGAGCAGGTGGGAACAAAGCAGGGGACGGGGCAAAGATTGCCCTTGGCTGCATGGCTTTGGTGGTTGCTGATGTTTGCAGCAGAGCATGTGCTTGGTGGCACATGGGGGCTGTTTCCCAGAGACAGCAAGGGATGTTGGTGCAGACGTTACAGGTGAGAAGGGATACCCATCCCTGCACTGTGCAGTTACAGCCAGCAGCCTGCCTCCGAAAGAGCAGCCGCAGCACAGCACCGGGCTGCCAGCGGGGTTCGGATCAGCCTTCACTTCTGCGCTGCTTGAGAGGAGAGCAAACACAGCAAAGACCTAAACACAGCTCAGAGAAGAAGAAATTGGGAGATGTTTGTGTGCCAACTGGGCAGGGTGTGATGGAGTATCCTGGAGAGATGACGGTGGTGGTACTCAGCTCCGTGTCTGGGCATCCCTCATCGAAGGCAGGCTGCAAAACTGACATCCCCAAAACCCACCCTGGGTGCTGGGAAACCCTCGAATAAATTCACCCTCTCAACTCATGGTGCCCAGAGAGGTTCCTCCCTCCTCCTGCCTCTGAGCAAAGCCTTGTGAGTCACTTCCCTCGGGGCTCCTTGCTTTGTTGGGAGATTTCTTTACCACCACCAAATTCACTACAGGACACGTATCAGTGTGCTGTAGACCATTAGCTGCAATAATTACCACTGAGCAATGTCCTGCAGCGAGCCGAGGGAAGCCGGTGCCCTGATCTTTGCCTGCTTTATTGTGCAGTCCCCCTCTGCCTGGGAAACTGCTTTGTGATGAGGCCGCCTGGCTGCTCATCTGAATAAATGAGGTTCTGCTGCACTTAATTGAGAGCTCTTTCTAAATTGGGGGTTTCAGAGAGGAAATGCAAGAGCCCGAGGGAGCCAAGCAAAGGGAAATATTTATAATGCAGCACGTTAATTATAAATGAGCAGTTTAGCCAATTTTGTTGTTCAGCCTCCCCTCCATCCCCCGGAGACCTTTATTTTTTTTGCTCCACCGCTTCCTTTCAGCCTTAAATGAACAGCAGGTCCGGGTCCCTGCCCGCCTTGCAGGTGTTTGCACCATGTGGAAAGGCCCCAGGATGTGGGATAAGCCAACCTCACTGCCTTCCACCTCATTCCTCAGCATGGGTCTCTCTCCCTGCCCAAGTCTTCTGGCTGGGTGCATCTGGACACCTCTTGGTGCTGTGCAGTGGTGGGCACCTCACCACCCTTCCCAGCTGGTGTCGCTGCTGGGAGCACTGGTGGGAGAGGGAATGCTTCTTCTAAGAGGTGCTGATGGTACCCTAGGGTGATTGGGAGGACCTCCAGTGACATCTCCAGGAGGTGAGTGACGCGAGCTAGTCCCTTTTGGGCCATGTTCAAGGCACAGTGGATGCCCCAGCTCTGCTGTCCCCCGGGGCACTCTTTATGTTCTGGCCTCTAAAGTGGGGCAGGAAACGTGGGAAAATCACAGTTTATGCCCGCAGGCTTTGAAGGGTTTGTGCAGAGCCTTCCTGTGGCAGAGCGTAGAATGGCTCAGAGGGGTGGGTTGGCAGATGTCCCCAGCATCCCTCCCTCCTTCTTCAGTGCCATCACCACGTGTACGTGCTCTCTCCTGTTTCTGGTGCATATCGATGGTGTGCTGTGGCTGGCTGGGTGTAGCAGGGAGGGGTGTGCTGTTGCACACAGGAGCAGATGGGAGCGTCCTTTGGAAAGGCATGTGATGTGAACTGAGAAGCCAGAAAGACCTGGCTGCCTGTGTCAGACGGGATCATCACAGAGCAGGAAGGTGGCCTGAGCCTCACCTCAGCTGCTTGGCACCACTGAGGAGCCATGGGGTCATCCAGCAGGATGGGTGGGTGGCACTGAATAGGACTAACACCAGGAAATAGCCCTTTGGTTGCAGGAAAATAATGCAAGCGATGCTCTGCTGATTGAACCTGCCGTCGGGTGCAGCCTGCGCTCACATCACCGCATCCCCATGGTGGATGGCCACAGGCAGTTTCCCTGTATCCTGCTCCCACCTCGCTCCCAGGGGCTGGTGTTCCCTCTGGTTTAAACTGATGACTCTAACCCACAGGTTGCAGAAACGATGTGTATTTCACTGGGGTGACAAGTACATTGCAAAATACAACGGTTTACTTTTCCCACCGCGCTCAGGAGAAGCAGAAGACCTTCCTTTGGCTCTGCTTCCTTTGGTGGTGGTATAATCTGTGCCTTTCCATTCTCAAGTGCCCTGACACTTTCTCCGTGCTTCTAAGCATCTTTTCTCTTGCCTTTGCTGGAGGCAAGTTTTCAGGAGAGAGGAAAGCAGAGAGAAGCCAACACATCCCATTTTTCCCAGCTGCAAGAAGACCAAAGACATCCATGTCTCTCCCCATCAGGCTGGGTGTTGCACACTCAAACAGCAGATTAATATTTCTCTGGTTTTAAGCACTATTTGGACAGGATGGGAACTGTTTTATTTGTTGCTGGCCAAACCTAATTGTCAGAGCATGACTATGAACGATCCTCCATCTATGCAGAGCCAGGCAGTGGGACCTCCTTCAGGTTTATTAGGTTTGGCACTAGCATGGGTAGGACAGGGGGTTTTGTTGTTTTTCTAACATTTCAGAAAAATTCTTGCTCTCTGCTGATTCCTGCTTGAGTAAAAAAAAAACCTGAATGTGGAGGGCAGGTGAATCAAGTGTTTCATTCAAAACCTTGGTTCGTGGCAGGAGGAAGAGCAACCCAAAGTATTAAAGCAGAGGGCATAGAGGGCTGAATGTAGTCTTCTTGCTCAGCAAAGTTATTTTATTTGCTTTAAACTTGACCAGATCTATAGAAGATAAAAAAAAAAAGTGAGGCTCACAGATACGCATCTGTCAGTGGGCAGCCTACCCAAGGGATATGGTTCCTAACTGTATGCGTGGGCAGCCAGCACGGAGAGCTGCTCGGGGCGATCTGGCTACTGCCAGTCTGGATCAGGGCTATTCAGAGAGGGTTGGAGGTGGCCATGAGGGCTGATGAGCAGCTTCTCTTGGCCCTCAGCATCTTGCAGGAGATGCCCAATGGGTTGCAAGGACCCTTGTTGCTCCCAAACTTCTTCTGTCCCCATCCTGGAGCCAGGCACAGTGAAGGGTCAGGTCTGCAGGGACAGGCTGTGCTGTTTGTGGGGAAACTGGTTCCTGTCCAAATTACCTATCACAGACTCCATGCGTTCTCATCTTGGCAAGCTGCAGCTTAGGAAGCTTGGATGCACAAACATTTCCCACGTGTGCTTCTTGAACTGCAGTAAATATTTGGGACTCTGCTCCTTGGGCTTGCTGAAATCAGCGGGAAGATCGGTAGCTGTCTGCATGCACAGACGTGGGGGCAGAAGAGTAGGTTGTCCAGCTCCCGCTGTTGCGGGCGATTGTGGTGTAGGATGACCTTTGCATTTGCAAACATCTCCTGAAGTTAGGGAGGGGATAAAGTTGTGCCACGAGTTGGGCTGTGAACTGAAGATGGTTAGTGAGAGAAGATGCCTGGGATTTGTGTAGTGTTGGTTGACTCTACAGCCTGGACTTGTGTGGCATTTCTGCTGTGAATCTTTTTCTTCTTTTCGTATAAGCTTTTAGGAAAATACAGTGGGGAAAAGGCTTGATCTTGAAGTAATCCCTCAAAATCTGCTTACTTGCTCTGAACAGTTCCTGGGGATATGCAGCTGTGCTCAGAGGTCCTACAAGAACATGGTAGAACCTGAAAACCCCTTTTGAGTCCCACCAGATGCAGGTCGTTGTAGACTAGAATGACCAAATGAGGCTCTGCATCATTCAGTGTCATAGATCATGGGCCATGGTGTGGAATCCTTTAGCAGGGGACAGTGCCAGTTGCATGTTCACTCCTAACAACTAATGAAGCCCCGAGAGGAGTTGTCACTTGTGCCTGGAGTCTCTTTTAGGATGTTGGTAAGTCATGGTCCTGCACTGAGAGTGGAGCCCAGTTCATGTGACATTTATTCACTCTTCATTACTTGTAAAAGACTCTTTCCCCACCTCCCTCCCCAAAGCACATCCATCAAAGCTGTGCAGCCAAAGCTTCAAGGGCACTGTAAGAGTCAGTACAAGAAGAATCTGGATGTAAAATTTCAGTGTGATTTCTACAAAGCTGATAACCACAAGGTGATGCAGTATCACTGGGGCAGAGTTTGGTCACAGGCAGATGGTGTAACATATATTGTATATAAAATATGCTAGTTCAGTAAATCAGGCAATGTTCCCATAGCTGGAGCTGTCAGTGGTGAGCTCAGAATGTAGAAAGTCGAGCTTATATTGATATAAAGTAATGCAAGAGCTCAAGGGCACTTCAGAGGTGGTTGGTCATGAAGGACGGGGGATGTCAACGCTATTTCTACTAATCTGCTCTTTTTGTTTCACTTTTTCTACTCCCCATCCAGGACCAGGAAGAAAATAAAGGAGCCACCAGCTGGCCGGAGTTTTATATCGATCAGCTGAATTCAATGGCTGCTGTAAGTATTTCCCCAACGCTTTGGCACTTGGGAGCCCCGTGTGGAGCACCAGCGCAGCGGTGACATGCTGGTATCCCCAGCATCACACACGAGAGGGTGACGAGTGTTGTAGCCACAAAGTTGTGACCTGGCTGTTTACAGCCTTTTGGGTCTGCAGACGTCTCAACGATTTGGTGTTGGCAGTAGCTTGCACGTTGTCCCAGCAGTTCAGAAACGCCTGGTGTAAAGATTTAAGGATATCCTTCATTAGACCAACAGATACAACTGGAAAACAGGAGGCATTTTCTGTGGCAGGAAGGGGATTTCACCTTGCCCGGGACTGGGAGGCTGCTAGACGGACGGCAGACGGCAGCTTTTGGTACAAAACCACCAGGCTGGTTTTTAAAGACCCTGTTAGATTGTGCAGTGCCGGTGGGGCACCACGCTGCTGCGGTTGCGTTGAAGCTGATAGTTCCTGTGCTTTTTCATGGATGTCTGCTACCGTCTCGCTCCCGAGACACCATTCTGTGCCGGGCAGCCACGCGAAAGGTGACGCTGCGGGTCGTCTGTCCCACAGGGGATGTGCTTAGATATGATTTTATTATTAAACGCTTTCTTATCAACATCGTGCTGAGTGAGACAGGCTGTTTTCTGTAGGAAATACAGTTTATTTCCTGCAAGGGTATGCAGTTCAGAGCCCCTCCATCCTCCTGATTTTGGTGGCTGAAGGTGCTGAGGTTTTTGGCCACTGCACTGAGGATGGGACCAGCATGGAAAATGAAAAAGAAAATTGTCAGTTTACTTTTTTTTTCCCCTTACGTTTGTCCTGCTGTCACCGGGCCAGGGTGACAGGGACGTTGGGGCTTGGTGAGGAAGCAGGAACAGAGCGGGGGATCAGGGGCCTGCGAGCCAGGCAAGGAATGTGGTGCTTCCCTCCGGGAAGGCAGGGATGCCCAGGGCTGGCCGCAGACTGCCAGCCAGTCGAAGCCCTGAGCCTGAGCAGAGCTTGTGATCAAAGGCTGCCAGATGCCTGGAGGGTGGCTTTGATCTCCCTGGTGCTGAAGAGGAGCTGGGTTACATGTGGGGGTCAGCGCAGCTCTTTATGTCTGTTGGGACCCTTTCTCCCTCCTTTGCTTTAGCCTTGGCTGGTGCTGGCAGGGCTCACCCTGACTCTCCGAGGGCCCGGCACTGTCAGATAGTGCAGGAGGTACCTGAGATGTTGCTTTAGCTGTGGCCTTGGTTGCATGAATTGGGGTGAGCAAGCCGTGCCCCGTGCATGCTGGGGGCTGCAGGCAGCTGTGCTACCTGGGCAGAGCTGTGGGAACCGGCGTCCTGGCCCCCAGTGCCAGCCTGGTAGCAAAACCCAGTGTGGGAGATGTCGGGGGCATCCTGTGCGCACAGCCACTGTCCCCAGCCCCAATGCACATCGGTGGGTTGCACTGGGAGACCTGGGAGCAGCAGGGATGGCAGGACCCACCCTGGCTGACCCCAAGCATGGCTGCAGCATCCTATCCCCTCCAGGCTGTGGGGTGTCCTCTGAGCACCCCACCTCCTCTGCAGGGACACGTGGGTACCTGTTGGGATGCACTAGTACCGGAAAGGCTAAAGGACCCGTCCTTCTCCGCTGCACGAATTTAGCACCTTCCCTTTGTGGACCCCCAGTTAGCGTCGGCTTAGCCCCCTGCATCCTCACAGCCCCCTCCAGCCCAGGAAGTGCATTAAGGTTCACATCACTCAGATGTCACCTGCCGCGTATCTGAGCAGAGTTCAGCCAGACGCTTTCTTACGGGATAGTGTGATGCACTTAATTACCTCTTCCTTTTACAAAGTGTATTTCCTGCAGGGTCATGGGCCGTGGTGGACGTGCCAGGATTTATATCTAGAGTCCATAAGTTGGGATGCTCCTTGTCTGAAATGCAACCTTTCCCTCTCTCTGTTCTGAGTCTGAGGGTTGCAGGGGGACAGTCGTGAGCATCCTCCAACATGGGCTTGTCTGGATGATGTTGCAGGTCAGCAGTTTGGGGTGACACCACTCCTGCCTGCAAGGCATTAACTCTGGAACTTAATAATCACACAGGACAATGTTAAGTGTGTCCTCGCAAGTCTCAAGGTGGTTATCCAGCTCTCCCAGTCATCTTGGGGCAGTGGAGCCCCACATCTTGCCAGGGCTTGCTGACGGGTCAGGATGAGTTTTGGGAAGAGGGTGCTGGATTCCTGCAGCCTCACTCAGCACCAGCCGATGTTCATGTTCTGCTGCTTTGAAACAAAACGCAAGTGGCTGGGAGACACAAGGCCATCAGCAACGCTGCTCCAAAGCTGATGTGGGTTGGGGTGTCGCTGATTTGCGATGCCACAAACACTCGCAGCTTAACTGTACGTGTGCTAGCAAGTTGTCTGAGTGCTTGCAGGCAGGACCTTCAGGGTAAAGCAACCCATGCGTTCAGCTGACCCCCACCCAGGCTGTCTCCTTGCAGACCACGGGGGGTTTCCAAACTGCCCCTTTTTCCAAGTTCTGCAATTGCCATAGGGATCTGGACTTTTAGACTTCCCGAGTAGGTTTAAGGTCCCAGCTCCATCCCTGTGGCTTGGCATGGAGGGTCAGCGGGCACTCCCACTCCTCGGGCACGAGCTTTCGGGGGAAACCTCCCCTCTCACCTCTGCCTTTCTCCTTTCGCAGAGAAAATCGCTGATCGCCTTGGAAAAAGAAGACGAGGAGGAGAGAAACAAAACAATCGAAAGTTTGAAGACTGCACTGCGGACGAAACCAATGAGGCAATTCCCTTCCGTTTCCTGGCTTTATCACTGCGGTCGTGGCTTTGGATTTGTGTTCTCTGGCAGAGGAGGGGGTTAAATAGAAATACAAATGGGGCCTGTGCAGGACAAGGGCAGCACGGCACTTGCTTTTTGTGATTGACCGTTTGTCATTTTCTTCCTTTGCCTTGGTCCTTTTAGTGGCCAGGAGCCACCGGGACCTTCACATCTGTTCAGGCAAATCAGGCGACTTTTTTGGGTTTTTTCAAATTTGCTTTTGTTCTCATTGGAACAGAATGTAAAAATTCCTTCCAGACTGATTTTTTACAAAAAAAAATCCAATCTTTCTTGGTCAACCAGGCCCTTTGTTTCAACTTCTCTTGCACTTTTTAAAGGAATAAAATCACATGAATCTTAAGGCTTTTATGAAATGAAAAAAAAAATGTTGCTAGGAGGTTTTGATGGTAAGGATAAGGAAAGGGTGGGACTCTTTCTGAATGTCTGTAGTTTTTCCTAACTTCAGTTTCTTGGGAGTCTGCATGCACACATCTGCAAGATCTTTAAGATGCCTCAGGTCAACATTTTCTGACGGAAAAATATTTCATGACCCAGTCTGGTTACAGAAGAAACAGCTATTGCTTGTAGTTGCATTCCCCTCCCCTCTTTCTCTTTTGCAATGGTTCTGGTGATGGTACATGGTAAGAAATTCCCAGGGTTGAGGGTGAGCGCCCAGTTTCCATGGAACCTGGACATCTTGAGTGCTGGCTCCCCGCAGTCCCCTGGGAGCAGGTATGGTACCCAGCCATGAAACTTTGCAAAGTCCTTAAAACTGGTTTGTGAGTCTGCCTCACTGGAGGTCAGAAGGATCCAGGAGGCTCTATAAAAAATGTTACCTGTTGGACCTGCTTTTGCTCTCAGGGAATTGAACATCAAATGTCCTATTGACTTTGGCTGTAAGAAGAGCAGGCTTTGAAGCAGAGAAATCAGTTTTCCCCAAGCCTGCAATTACCCGTTTTGTTGCTGCGCTTCAGCATGGCTTGTTTCGAATTAAAATCATCCCGATGCTGGGATGTTCTTGGCTCATTTGCTTTCCGATCCCATGCCTTTTGCCAAACCAGAATACACCCAGCCTGGATGGCATCAGGCAGGGAGGTCCTAGAACGCCTGGGCAGCGTGCAGCATTATGTCTGCCTGCTCTAGTGAATCTGCCTGGGGCACTGCTGTGCATTTGCTGTCTGCTTTCCATTTAGTGGCATTATAAGTCATCATAAAAATCACAAGTCCCTTAAAAATCGTGCGATGTGCCTAAGCGAGGAGAAGGATGCGGATGGTGAGGCAGGAGGGGTGGCAGGAGAGGTAGCAGGAGGCAGAAAGTCTGACAGGCATCAATGGGCTTTGCTGGTGTCGGGGTGTCTGTGGCCGACGAGGAGGCAGCTCCCGGGCTTGGGAGCTTCTTCCAGTCCTGTGCAAAACTGATCCCAAGGGAGTGATATTTAAGACTCAGGTTGGGGACTGGCAAAGTTTTGCAGCAGCATGGCTGCAAACTCCTACCCTCCACCCTGCAGCTTGTGCTGGGTTAGCTGGTCCTCTTCCAAATATCATAGCTCTGGACAACCTTGTGCAGATGATGCCTGGTTGCCTACGCCACCAGACACTGACTAAATTGATTTTTGCAACCCCATCCCTGTCTCTGGTTGTAGGAGTTCTGCAGGCTTTCTGCCATCCAAGATCCAGAAAAAAAATCTATAAGAACGTCCTGGGTTTACAACAACAGACAAGCCAGCCATGTTTGAGGGTAAAATGGTCCTTTAGCATTTGGTTTCAAAGCTAAAACCCCTCTTTCTGACAGGTTTGTGACCCGGTTCATCGACCTGGATGGCTTGTCGTGTATTCTGAACTTTCTCAAAAGCATGGACTATGAGACGGCAGAGTCTCGAATACATACCTCGCTCATTGGGTGTATAAAAGCACTAATGAACAACTCCTTGGGCCGGTCTCACGTCTTGGCCCATTCGGAGAGTATTAACGTAATCGCTCAGAGTCTGAGCACGGAGAATATTAAGACGAAGGTGGCAGTGCTGGAAATCATGGGCGCTGTGTGCCTGGTTCCTGGGGGCCACAAAAAGGTACTGGAGGCGATGCTGCACTACCAGAAATACGCCAGCGAACGGACTCGTTTTCAGGTAGGTCTTGACTCGTCCTCCAGCTCCCAAAATGCAGTATTCTTGTCCCTTCCACCTCATGGATATCGAAATGCCACTTGCAGATGATTTATTATGGCTGTTTGCAACTTAGATACTCCAAGAATTACCCCAGAACCACATCTGATGAGGTCTGCAGCTGAGCAAAGAGTGAGAAATCAGTTATTTAAGCCAGCACCCTCCCCCCCAAAAAAAAAGCTTGCTTGTGCAGGGTCGCTGGGATTGCAGCTCTTCAAGACTGTAGCACATCTGGATAGGCTGATGTTAACCCAAGTGGGTGCTGGAGTCGGCTGCGTTACAGCAGGCTGCAGCTGATCCATCACCGGTGGTTTGCTGCAGGGGCTGTAGGAGCACCACGAGTCGTTCCTGCATGCATCCCCTGGCTGTTTGTGCAGCTCTGGGGCTGTCGCTGGGCGTTTAACTGACATTGCACGTTTGGCAGACGCTGATCAATGACTTGGACAAGAGCACGGGGCGGTATCGGGATGAAGTGAGCCTCAAGACAGCCATCATGTCCTTCATCAACGCAGTCCTGAGCCAGGGCGCAGGCGTGGTGAGCACCAGGGCTCTTGGAGGGGGAGGTGTTTTGGTGGGTTTGGGGTGGTTGTATTTCAGTAAGGTTTCTGAGGATGTGCACCTTGATGTGTTGACCCCACAACTGTCCCCTGCAGGAAAGCCTGGATTTCAGACTCCACCTGAGATACGAATTTCTCATGCTCGGGATCCAGCCAGTCATTGATAAACTACGAGAGCATGAAAATTCAACCCTTGACCGGTGAGTACTGACCCCCAGCCCAACGGTTATTTTTGCCCTTGCCTTGTGCCCTTGCTTTCTGCTTTTTGGAGCTGGCCTTTGTGGAAAGCCTGTGGATCTAGACTGTTAATCTGGCCCTTTTTGAGAAAATTCTTCACTGTCGCCAGAGTGGGAGGGGAAAAGTCATTTCACCACGTTCTAACATAGGGTTGAGCCAGGAGGGATGTGCCACTGGGGGCCTGGGGGATGCTGCCAGCCCTCCTCCTCCTCTCTTCATCCCAAAAGGCTCCTTGGACAGACTGTAATAACTGGGAGCTCAAGACTGAAGATCCAGTTGATGTTTCAAGCCCCGCTTGTCTCTGGGCTGCTGCCAGGCTGGCTGGCTGCAATTTATTAATTGTTACATTCATCTCTGCTTTTAACAGTCTTTTTTTTTTTCCCTTTCTTTCCTCAGCCACTTAGATTTTTTCGAAATGCTTCGAAATGAAGATGAACTGGAATTTGCCAAAAGATTTGAGCTGGTGAGTACAAACATTGCTGATGCAGACGCTAGCACTCAATGTCACAGTTCCTTTTAAAAGCGCCTGTGTGGCCTGGGAACAAAGTGCAGTCTTTTGGATAACATTTGGAGGTTGGAAAACTGTCTCCTGCTACCCTGCTCTCTTGCAACCTCCATCCTACAGCCTGCTTCATCCCTCTGCTCCTCTGGCTGCCGACCCGCGCTCGTTGCCCCTTGCAGGGCAGTGGGGCTTGTCTGTCCATGAGGTGTGGAGGGAGGATGGCTCGTGGGGTTTGGAGCTGAGATTCGGGAAACCAGTGGTGCTGTCGCTGGTCCGATGGCCTGACCTCGCTTCGCTCCTCTCCGCAGGTCCACATCGACACCAAAAGTGCGACTCAGATGTTTGAGCTGACGAGGAAGAGGCTGACGCACACCGAGGCGTACCCGCACTTTATGTCTATCCTGCACCACTGTCTGCAAATGCCTTGTGAGTCCCAGGAGGGGTGAGGAAACCTGCGGCTGCCGGGGGCTTGGCAGCCCATGTCTCCCCCCCGGGGGTGGCAGTGCCCTCCCTGCTGCCTCCCTCACGCTCTCCCCTCCTTTCCCTCCAGACAAAAGAAGCGGCAACACTGTCCAGTACTGGCTGCTGCTCGACCGGATTGTGCAGCAAATCGTCATCCAGAGTGACAAAGGGCAGGACCCCGATGCCACTCCCCTGGAAAACTTCAATATCAAAAACGTTGTCCGAATGTAAGTGCTCGCCCGCCTTTCCCGGGGCTGGCTGCTGAGCAGCGCCAACGTGGGCCGCCCTGGTTCTGCTGCCTCCCACTCCTCCGGCAAGAGGGCCAGGGCTGGGGGTTATCCCTGCCTGGTTGGCATCATTTTGACCTCTTAAGCACAATGTGCAGGTGAATTAAGCTCAGCCTCTGTGTCCTCAGTGAGCTATTTCCCCCAACTGCTGCTGTCACTGGTCCTTATTCATCACGCGCTGTCACCCGGTGATGATTGTTCCTCAGTTGGACAAGCCAGCATCCCTGGAGCTGTTGAGACAGCGCTGCATCCCAGCCTGCAAAACCCTGACAGGGGGAGGCAGAGCAGAGGTGTTAGAAATACCAGTTTGGGAGCCTTAAATCCCGCTGCCCGGGCTTGCTGAATCGTGTTTCCTGCTGATGATGGTCACTTGTTTACAGGGGTAGGATTGTCTCATGTGGTACACGTCTTTTCCTTTTAGGTTAGTCAATGAAAATGAAGTGAAACAGTGGAAAGAGCAAGCAGAAAAGATGCGAAAAGGTGAGTGACGGATATACAGCATTAACTTTAACATTAGTGCGCACCTTGGCTAAATGGATAATATATGTGTATGTAGCTGGATGGACTCCACAGGCTTTACTGAGTGGCTGAGGTAATATCACACTATGGGGTTTACAAGGGAAGCGGGCAAATCAGATGCTCATTTTTTTGTGGGGAGGCCCTGGCGGGGGTATTAAGGCGCAGCACACGCTCCCTTAACTGCACAGCTTCTAGTGGCACTTCAGGACATGGTTTAGTAGACGTGGTGGTGTTGGATTGACAGTTGGACTCAGTGATCTTAGAGGTCTTTTCAAATCTTAAAGACTCTATGATTCTCTGCAGGGCAGCGTGGGGGTTGGTCCCCCGCCTGCTGCCGTTTGCCAAAAGAGAGTGGTTGTCACCCAAAAGTGGTCTGATGGGGCTGTTTCAGAGCACAGCGAGCTTCAGCAGAAGCTGGAGAAGAAGGAGCGGGAGTGTGATGCCAAGGCCCAGGAGAAGGAAGAAATGATGCAGACGCTGAACAAGATGAAGGAGAAGCTGGAGAAGGAGTCCAGCGAGCACAAGCAGGTCAAGCAGCAGGTGGCAGATCTCACAGCACAGCTCCACGAGATGAGCAGGGTGAGGCCCCAGACTTCCTCCCCATTGTGGTCCAGTCCCACTCCCCCTGCAAACACCATGGGGTAATTTCTGGAGGCTGAACTGCACAGGGGGCTGAGAAAGGTGCTTGCTGGAAGGGCCACCAAGGTGTCCATCCCTGGTGATGGTGTGATTTCACCACTCCAGCTGTATCAGATCTCAGTCAGGAGTGCTGAAGCCTTTGAGTGCTTCCTACACTGGTTAAATTTTGGCAAAGCAGGTAAAAATCAGCATGGGGGTGTTTCTTGGATGGTGTGCCCCAGCTCCGTATGACCAGTCCCCTTTTCTCTTTCTTTCCCAGAGAGCAATCTGTGCTGCCAGCCCTGGAGGACCTCCCTTGCCCCCAGGAGCTCCTGGTGGCCCTTTACCTTCTCCAGCTCCAGGATGCCTCCTTCNCCCCCACCCCTGGATGGGGTGATGCCTCCCCCTGGAGCACCTCTGGGCTTAACCCTCAAGAAGAAGAGCATCCCACAGCCAACGAATGCCCTCAAGTCCTTCAACTGGTCCAAGCTGCCAGAGGTAGGTCGGGCAATAATTCGGACAGTGAAGCCGGAGGTGCCGAACGGCCACCCAGTGCCACGGGGCAGGTGGGCAGGGGAGCCCCCAACCTGCAATGCTCCCACTGTCTTGCAGAACAAGCTGTCAGGCACTGTGTGGACCGACATAGATGACACAAAAGTGTTCAAAATCCTGGACCTTGAAGACTTGGAAAGGACATTCTCCGCCTACCAAAGACAGCAGGTAACGGCTGGCCCGGGGCGCACGTGGGGGTGTGGGCAAGGCGCCGCTGTTACGAGATTGCGCGGTTTCACTTGTGGTCTCAAAACATGTCTCCCATCATTATTTCATAATGTTTCACCAACGCCATTTTTGCCAGATCAACTCGATCTGCTTTATCCTCTCATCCTCATGCCGGTGCCTTTGCATTGAAGCGGCCGTTCACAGCTCGGTGTGCCTGACCACGCACCTGACCACGTGTGTCATGAAGATGGACCACCAAAAAAAAAAAAGAGAGAGAAACACAGAATGTATGAAAATAACCCCCAGATGTGGCCACGGTTGGGTAATATTTTTGGATCGCTCTTAACAGCAACTGCTTCATGTCTCTGTATTGGGTGGAAAATTTCTATCCCTCTCTGGCCAAGAAGGACTAAGTTTTACCCACATCTACCATGGGTGGATCTCTTCTTTTATTTTTGTAGTGAGCCCAGAGCAAAATGTGAGCTTTGAACAAAAAAGCAAATCCCAAACCAAAATAATGACACTGCAGGCAGAAGTCTCTGCTTTTTAATCTCCTGCTCAAGCAATATGGCCCCAGTTTGGAAGGCACCAAAGAAAATTAGACACTAGTTTTACCCCAGTCAGGACCACAATGGGCAAAAGCAATGAGTTTTTCAAGAAGGCAGGAGAAGAAGCAAGGAGCGAGGCTGAAAAAGTCATGTTCACCTGCTGAATGTCTGGCTGTGTTGCTGGGAGAAGAGAACAGCTTGTCCTGCTCTTGCCAGGCTCAGGCAGAGGGACGGTGCCAGGAAGGAATGGACCCAACACATAAGCTCCTTAGGCAACGTGAGAGTTTAATCTCTTCCAGAGGCTAATTGAGGGAAAGATCAAGGCGGATTAAAGCAGGGCAAATATCAAGAGTAACCCACCAGAAGTACGTGCTGTCCCAGTGTGTTTCAGGAATAGGTGACCATGGTGCTGGCTCTTTCCCCCAGCATTTTTGGAGCTTGTCTCATGCCTACTGAAGGGCATGACTGAAGACAAGAAATGGAAATGAAAGGGGAGCAAGAATAGAAACCTGGTGTGTCAGTGGGACAGTTCACCCTCTGGCTCAGTTGCCTGAGTCCGTGAATCACCTCGTGTGCTGCGGATTATTGCCAGACAGGAATTTAAAAATAATTTGGCTTGGCCGAGGTCTTGCTGGGTGAAGCAGCCAGTTCGGTTCAGGGCCAGCAAGAACGGGGGAGTTGCTGCAAGGAGAGCTGTGACGGTCTTTGACCTCAGATGGGACGAGGACCAAAAGGGAGATGAATGTGAGAGCCAGCGACCGGAGTGGGACTGGCAGAAGATGCTGCGAGAGCATCTGAGAGGAAGATTGGGAAAGAGGAGGTGAAATCCCACCTGTGAGATGCTGCCATAACTGGAGCCACCCTTGGGAGTATGATGCACAAGTTCCTTGTGGCTCACCCAGGCTTCATGGTAGCACCATTTTGTGTGAGTAGAGTGATGGGACACATCCTCCTGGACCTGAGGTGACCTGAGAACCTGCGTAGTCCCCAGGGTGCCTCCACCTGCAGTCCCAGTGTGGGAAGGGGGTACCTGGCTGTGTGGCCCAGCATGCGGGGTTAGAGACACTCCTTAGGATAAGACATGCGCACCACGGGGCACTTCACACGTGGTGTGGGGCTGGGGGAATTCCACGTGAATGGGCTGTCCCTGCAGGGAAGGACGATGAACTAATGCCTTAGTAATTTGCAGCGGTTTCGAGCTCTAATCAAAGCTGGTTTCTGTTCAGAGCAAGCAGGGGAGGAGCAGAGATTTCTCCTTGAGCCCTTGGCTGAAAATCACTTGCTCAGTGATCACACCTCTCACTTGTTCGGAGACATGATATCTGCAGGACCTGGGACACTGGGGGCCGCCTCCCTGCCCGTGCCCTGAGCAAACCGGGGCTCCAAAACCGCATGGCCAAGTGGTGCATTGCTGTGGCCAGTGCCCCAGCGGGGTTCAGGGCCAGCATGCAGAGGTGTGCGTGGCGCGGAGAGCTCTCTGAGCATCCCCCAAGTAACTATTGCAGGGCTGCTGTTGATGGGATTTGCCTGGTTTTATTCCCTAAGTAGTGTACAGACCCGAGATTTAATGATGTACTTAATTTTAAGCATCTCTCTAAATGCTTTCCCCACGTCACAGGCTATAAAGTGAGCTCTGCAGCTCTCAGGAAAGGCCCTTTCCACGTGGGGAGGACAGGAGTCCGCTGGGCTTCCAGCGGCTCAGCCTGGGAACATCCCTGCCCCATGCTGGGTGACACATGGGCACTTGCCCCGAGCTGTCAGGAGAGCCCGTATCCTCCCCGTCCTCCCTGCTGAGGCTCTGCAGATGTCCCTGTCCCCAGAAAAGGGCTCAGCCCTGCAGCTCTGCATAGTATCAGCATTTACCAGTCTTGCTAGATGTGACAGAAAAACCGACGGGAGCTCTGTGTTTCAGGCTGTGGTGTGAGGACCTGGCACGGCTGGAGGTAGCTGTTTAAGGATGTGCACGCGGTGATAGAGGAAAGCAAGTCTAAGGCCATCAGGGCTTACACGTGCTATGCAGGGGTCTGCGCCTCTGCCGGAGATATTTTGAGAGCCTGCAAGGGAGAAGAGGCTGGGAACGATGCTGATAAGTGGCAGTGACACAGTCAGGGCGGTCTTGGCAGGTCCTGCAGCAATGAGTGATGTAAAAGAGCCAGGGCCAAGTGGAAAAAATATGTGTTGTTGAACCTGGGGCTTAGCAGTGAGCTAGGAAAGAATTCACCTCCTAAAAAAGGATGGAAGAAGAAAAGCCTCCAGCTCCTCCATGCACGTGAGAGTGAGCTGTGCAGGGGCCACAGGCAACGAGGGGAATATTTGTGGAGGTGGTGACAGCAGATTTAAAGCTACTCCTTCTTACACCACCATCCTGCAGCAGAGGCTGATCACAGTTTATGTGAGGGAAAGGGGCAGACATGAGGCTGGTCTGAGGCAGAGACGAGCCTTTTGTCTGTCTTAAGGCATGGGGAGCCCTCTTTCTCCTGGAGCAGGAGGCTGCAGGCGGACTACCACATCCTTCTCCTCTCCAGCAGCATGGGGCAGGTCTGAGCACCAGGATGGAAGGACATCCTAATTAAGAATCAGTTAAATGAACAAGAAGAAAACCATTGCTCCAGGATGGAAGGACAGTGCTTGTACCACAAAGGAACTTGCTGGGAAGAGGTTGCTTATTTAAATGCTGATCCTTTTCAGCCTCAGCTGATCCATGGAGTTAATTCTGCCTTTGCAACAGCCTCAGATCCAGCTAAATTGTACATTTTTTCATCTAACCTCCCTGAAGTACAGCAGTGTCAGCTTGGGTGCCCTTTTTCAGGGTCTGCAGGTCCCCCTTGCTTTGCAAAGCCCCCAGTGTAGTGGCATTGCTGGAGCTGTGCTCCTGGGAATGCTTGTGGCTGCTCTTCGACACATGTTTCTATGCAGTGGAGATGGTGAAGGGTCTAGAGGGGAAGACGTATGAGGAGAGGCTGAAGGCCCTTGGTTTGTTCAACCTGGAGAAGAGGAGGCTGAGGGCAGAGCTCATGGGGCCTACAGCTTCCTCCCGAGGGGGAGCCAAGGGGCAGGTGCTGATCTCCTCCCTCTGGTGCCCAGCGACAGAACCCCAGGGAACGGCATGGAGCTGCCCCAGGGGAGGGTTAGGGAGGAGATCAGGAGAAGGTTCTTCCCCCAGAGGGTGGTGGGCCCTCGAACAGACTCCCCAGGCAGTGGTCGCCGCCCCAAGCTGGGCTGAGTTCAGGCAGCGTCTGGCCAATGCTCTCAGTCATCTGCTCTGGTTGGGCTGGTTCTGTGTGGAGCCAGGAGTTGAACCGATGGTCCTTATGGGTCCCTTCCCATATTCTATGGTTATTCTATGATTCTAACACTGCCTTGGGGAACTGCTGAGTGCAGCGCTACAGTGGAGTACCCATATTGCACGCCATGGGTGCTCATCCCTCTGCCAAAGAAAGGGTCAGTCACTCCTTTCCATGGCTGAAGTTTGTGCCTCCTGGCACATCTTGTCCTGCTTCATGGCTGCAGCTTCGGTGGGCTTGAGGAAAGCCTGATGCATTGGGGTTTTTTTAGCCATGGGGCTTGCGGTTGGCACAGCTCAGCTACTGGTGGGTGCCAGTCCCCCAGCCCCAGGTGTTTGGTGGCACCTAATGGAACCCTTTCCCATCGTCCTGCCCAGACCCACATATGGGTCCTGGGCTGATCCCGCCTTGGAAGCCAGTCAGGGTGAAACCTGCATAAACACGGTTTCCTTTAAGAAAGAGGCAGTGAAGGGATTGTGTTTGGGGATGACCAACTCAAACCAGGCACATGGGCCGTCAGCCACCTCTGTGCGGAGGGGCTGGAGGGAAATGCCCTTGAGCCAAACACACACACAGAAAAAGATGCAGCCTACCAAACAAGGAGGGAAAACGTGTGTGTGTGTGTGTGTGTGTGGTGCTGGCTTTGCCACACACGCTTCCAGTCTGGTGGGGAGAACCCATCAAGACAGCCAGGTCGTCAGAGGGCCGTGGTGCTAGTAGGGCGACAAGGTGGCATTTGGCCAAGCTGCCAATCCCTGGAGAACAGGGAATTGTCCCTGTCGGAGGAGAAGTCAAGGGGAAGCATGTTGCCATGGCGAACGGGAAAGTTTTGCTGCGACCAGATTTGCCCTAGGATGAGCCTTTCGTTATTTCCACTTGAAAGCCCTGTTTTTCCTGGCAGCCACGCTGGCATTTGAGTCCCTCAGATTTGCAGAAACTAGCAATTTTCTTCCCCAGCACGGCAGGCTGAGCGGTGCAGTGCCTTTGGGCCAGCGCTCGCCGCCTCTCCGGCGGAGCAGCGGCAGGGTTTGGCCAGCATCCTCCCACCTCATCCCGTGTCCCCTCCTCACCTCCTTGCACACCAGTGCCTTGGCCTGATCCATTCACGGAGCCGCCTCTCCCTCTCCCATCAGCTCTCCCCTTCTGTTCATCCTTTAACTCTCACCACATTTTCATGTGCATCCCCCTGTGTTTCGGTGCTGGCAGACCCTGAGTTTCCTCCTCGTGCTGCCAAGCCCTCCGTGCTGCACCCTCCCCTTGACTGTGCTTCGAATCCTGTTGGTTTCGCTGAGATCACTGAACTGCATGTGTTTTTACTGCCTTTTTCCATGCTTCTGCTATGGCCGTAGGACTTCTTTGTGAACGGTAACTCCAGACAGGTAAGCGAGCATCCACAGGAACCCAGCGCCTGCGAGCAGCGAGGGCAGGGCAAGCACGGGGCTGGGGACATGGGGGACGCGTGCGGTGCTGTGGGGGGTTCACCTGTGGTGACGTGGGGTTTAAATCAGAGCAGTACAAAGATCACCAGGAGGAGCAGTTTGAAAGTTGATGCTGAGGTCAGTGTGAAGCTGCCCTTTCTGCTGTCATGCTGGACATCAAGGCCAACATCTGAGTCTAGGGGCTGAATTTTCAGATGCAGCTTAACACAGAGAAGCTCCTGCCGCTGGGCATTTTTGCTCATGAAAACATGGAAATAAACTCATACCTGTGGGTTGAAGCTTTCTGTTTCATCACGGTCAGAGCAGGCAAGGCATACAAGAGGGACAGCTGATGGCAGGTGACTTGGGGCTCACTTTCCTTCACCTGCATCACCTGTCCCGGCAGCTTCCCACTTCTCATAGCTGGTTTTGTGGGGTTTTTTTCATTCAAACAAGAAAAAGAGTCAAAATTGGGAACTTCTGTGCCCGCTCTCAACCCATGCAGTGGCTGTGTGCCAGGTCTCGTACACTCACAGATGTTTAGTGCGGATCTGCAGCACGCGGCACCTTGCAGCTCCAGGTTGTGTACTTTCCAGAAGGATTGAATAGCCGGCCCTTAATTCATTAACCTTACTAAAACATGCAGTATGGTAAATTAAAACTGGGGGCAACATGAACCCCTTGGGCAACCCTGCAAGATTGCTGTTATGTAGACCTGCCCATTGGCCCGCAACCGCAACTTGGTATATTGTTACTCGTTTGAAGGTAACGTATTTAAGCAGTTTAGGAGATAGAGGTGCTTATGCCACACCGATTCCTGCTTTCAAATCCCTTATTTGGGGAGAATTTCCCTCAAACAGCAGCAAATGCTGCAGGTTGCATTTGCAAGTCTGGTGGCGGGTACAGGTTAGCTTGCTCAGGAGGACTGATGCGTGAAGGGCGACTGCAGATGTTTGGAGTGGGTGTGAAGAACAGGAGTGATGCTGAGTGTGTGCAGCAGCCCGTAATGAAATATGATTTCATGTGTGGATTTAATGAAGTATCACAAATATGTATGCTAAGAAAGCCCGGCTTTATTTATTCATCAGCGCCTGTATGTTTGCAGATTCTTAAATCTTCCCTGTCTGAGAAAATATTTACATTTCTAACCGGTGGCTTCAAAGCCAGTTCTGGTTTATGAAACAGCTCACTGTGTTTCAGTTACAGGCGATGGGTTTTACCCGTATCCCGTGGTGACACTCCTGATTAATGGGGGTCTGCTGTGTATCACGCTGCTATGTGCTGAGAGTACTGAATGTCTTTGCTTCTCCGTGGCTTTTCTCCAGGCTTTTTTTTTTTTCCCCTTGTTTTTTTGTAGAAGGAAGATGCTATCGATGACACCTTGAGTTCCCGGCATAAAGTCAAGGAGCTTTCAGTCATAGACGGCCGGAGGGCTCAGAATTGCAATATCCTCCTCTCCAGGTACGGTTAATACCTTCTGACTGTCTGGGGAGCAGGGGGATGCTTGATACCCTGCCGTGGGCTCGGGGGTGCTCCTCATCCCTGGGGGAGTTTTAATGACAGGAGCCAGCGCGGGAGGAGAGCCAGCGACACCTGACCCCAGCTATAGCCTTACACAGTGTTCATGGCGCGGTGGCACGGCGGGGAGATGCAATTAACCGGGCACGGGGCAATTTGGTGTCCCCAGAAAGCCCCAGAGCCTTTAGAGGGGATGGGAGGGTTGAGGTTGATTTCACCTCTTATCTTCCTAGGACTGGGTTTTGTTTGCTCTTTGATGGTAGTTGAAGAACTATCTCTTAGGCTGGGGAAAGTGCTGAGTATGGGCAGGTGCAGGGAGAAGCAGCAGAATTTGGGCAGTGCTGGCTGCCGGGGTGGGCGTCCTGTGCCACATCTGCATTTCGGGAAGGGGACGTCCCCCTGCTACAGCTGCCCAGCCCCGCTGGATGACAGCCTCCTGCTCCTCTCCTGAGGCAGGCTCAACCCTGCCCTGCTACCAGCAATTCAATCCCATCCCCAGCTTGCTGCCAAGAGGATAAAAAGAGCCTTTTTTGGCAAGATAAACTACACCAATAAGACTGACTTCTGAGAAAGGAGAAGCCAGGCTGTGGTGGTGTAAAAGGACCAGCCATCAGCGTAGCTGCTTGGAAAAAAACAACACACAAACAGCTGTAGAAAATGCCACTTGTTTCTGACTCACCCAGAAAAAATATAATCCAACAGAAGTAAAATATAGGTCTATTCAGAAATGTTTGCTTTGCTGCCTGGAAGTGCAGAAGCTTTAGTGCCACTCAGGTCCATGCCAGCATCGCTGGCAGGTTGGGCTTGCAGCCGTGATGCCCAAATTCTGTGTTTTCCTGAACCGTGGATCGGCGGAGCCGGTGCCTTGCCTGGGCAGCCTGGCTGGTTTCCTTCCCTGGAAAGCATGCAAAGGCTGATGCCTACCAAAAAAAAACACCTCTGGGCAAGTAACTCATGGTCCCTGGTGCTTCTTCAGGCTCTCCTGGAGGTGGTCTACAGCCCCATAGGCAGTGGGAGCGATGAGTGCAGCGAGCTGTGTGCCGCAGCATTCGGTGGTAAAATTGCCATGTTTATGGCCATTTCTGTGCTGGGTTGCTTCTGGGGATTTTCATGCTTCCTAGCTGCCTAAATAAGAAGGATGACCATGAAAGCAGAGTTTAAAGCAGCAAGTGACTGAGTACACCTATGTCAGCCAGCTATTAGCAAGTAAAGTGCTGGGCTTTGGGGCGCTGGCTGGGCTGCTCCCTGGCATACGTCAGCTGAGGGCAGTCAGAGTGGGTTTAGGTGTAACTCAGCCAGAGGTTTAAGTGCATAATTGAAAGTTGAGCATGCAAATAGCCCCTTCGGTGGGAAGGGGAGCTACTCAAACACCTAACTTCAAAGGCATCTTCCGTGCCTTACTAAGTATAGGTCTTAATTTCGTCTCACCAGCAGATCTTTCTCTTTCAAGAAAGTGATGGCTGGAAATGAGTTGCCAGTAATTAATCCGAGAACAATTACAAGATGGGGGCTGCTGCCTGTATGCCCTCCCCTTTGGGTTGTTTCTCAGAGGAGAAGCGGGATCAGACCTGCCTTGCAGGGTGGATTCCAGAACTCCCATACGGCTTTTACCAAGCACATCCTGCATCACTGGGGTCCTGCAGGGCTGAGCAGCTCTGGGGGAGCAGCGACTTGTGCCAGCCGCTGCTTTGGACATGTTTTGGGGTTCGTCTTGTGATGCTCCCAGGGACACACAGGAGGAGGGGCCAGCCAGGCAGGGCATTTCTCTAGCATTGCAGTAGCAGCCAAATCTGCTCCTTCCCCCATTTTTGCAAGGGACCACAGTTGAGTTTCTCTTCCCAAAATCCCTTTGGGGAGTTCACTTTTGATGCCAAGCAGCCAAAAGGAAGGGCAGTGTCGGGATGAAGCCCAAGCATCCTGCTGGCTCCCAAGGGCCTGTGTAGGCTCAGGTCCAGCCAGACTCTGTATGACCTTGGGCAAACGCTTTCATCTCTGCCTGCCCCAGTTGCCCATCCCTAAGATGAACATGTCCCTGGTCATGGTGTTGCAAAGGGCTTGACTTAGCCTGGTCTTGCCAGGCTGCTGCTCTCCTGCCTTCCTTGCACAGCCACCGTGAGGACAAGCACACTTTCACATGTGAAAGGATGTGCAAGCTTGGCCCCTGATGTAGCCCAGACATTTGTAAGCTCACCAGGCATTGTCTGGCTTGCAGCGTGGAAAGATTACAGCCAGCGAGATACTTTATCTCTCTCTGTAGATTTATTTTTTTGCCTGCTTCCCTTGCTTTGGGAGAAATTACTGCGCAGTGAGATCACTGGATTTTCCTTCGGCTTTTAATGCAGCACAAGAATATCTTTAACATTGGCTTTTTTCTATTTTTTTGGAGAACGCTTTGCCAATGTCAGTGCATTATCAGGGCTTCCTCAGTGAACCCACTCGGTCCTTGCTTTTGCTCCCTGTGCACATGTGTGTATTTTTAGTGCTGCTTTCTGCAAGATGCAAATCAAGCCCTTGCTCGGTCGCTTTCTGCCTGCGCTGGTGGTGAATGGCTCGTTTGATTCCTCTCTCTGGCGAGGCGGCGTGGAGCATTTTTCTCAAATGAATGTGGCTTTTCAAGAGGGCGCGTCCCTTTCCCGGCAGAATTTGTTTTTCCCCTTCACACTTATTACGTCCTCCGTGGGACTCTACAAAAGCCACGCAAAATAGCCCTGCGCTTGTCAGGCTGGCGAGCTGTCACTTTGCATCGGCGGGCTGCTGGCTTTAAATCCCTGTGACAGCAAGTCCTGTGACCTCGTTCCTCGCAGACGGCTCGCATTCGACAGCTGCTGCCAACAATGATAATTATTGTGGTTATAGATAAGCTTCTAGCTTTCACTGGCCCCTTTCCCATCAAATTGTCTGAGAAACTGTTTTCTTCTGGCGCCCCGCGCTTGCTCTCTGCCGATGCCGGGGCAGGCTCTTGTTCTTGGCACGGGGTTTTGGTGATTCCTGAGAAAAGTTTTTTCAGCCTCTTTTTTTTAAGTATATTCTATTATTGATTTTGCTTTTAATGAGCAGGGCTTACAAAAGTCACCCTCATCTTTCTCCACCCTCCTGGAGATGGTGGAAAGTGTGTGCTTTAGGTGTTTACTTTGGCTTTGGATGAGGGGTAGCTGCTTATCTGCTCCCTTCTCCCAGGAGCATTTTTGCCTCCCAGGGATCCCCCAAATGCCCAAATGCAGCCAGTATCTGCTTTTCACTGGGGTGGGGACCGATGTGACATTTGTTGGCAGTCTGAGCTCTCCTATTGCTGCTTGGGTGTAAAAAGAGTCCTCCTGCAGCTTTGCATCCCACCTCGAGTCATGTGCGTCTTGGCCCCTGCCCTCTTAGGGGACAGGTAGGGTGTCCACAGGACATGGCTGCTCATCACTGCAAGCATCAGAGGGGACATGACATTTTCCATGGACCCTGGGTTTGCTCATTGTGGGGCAGCCTAGCAATTGTCCTGGCCCCTGCTCAGCACAACCTTTATGCCTCGTCCCCTGGCTGAGATGAGATTTTAACTCACTCGTTTGACAAACTCTGTCTTGGGGTGCTCCCTCAAGCAGGAGGTGAGAGAACTGGATAAGAGATGAGAAACATGAACTCATAAGGAACAAATATTTACTTGCCAGGTCTGTAAATCCACCAGCCTTAATAAAGCTAATCCTTCGCTTCCAGTCTTGAGCAAAAGATTTCAAGCTGAACCAAACCCTTTCTAGCCTGGTCTTAGAGACCAGCACCCTTCCTGCTTCAGCTGCATCTTTCAAAAGCCAGTTCCATGGTCTCAGGCTGCTCCCTGAAGAGATGCAGGGATGAAAAGTACACTCCTCATTTAATTACTTGGAGGGATCAAGTCAGCTCCCAATCTTCTGTTTGATCTGCTGATCAGGTTGACTTTGCAGGTCTCACATCCTGCTGTAGGGTGTGCTTCTGGTTTCAGCTCGTTCCTTTGAGCCACATCCCGTGGCAGCACTGCTCACCAACATGGGGTGGTGGGTTTCCTCAAAACCCACAAACAGGTCTTCTCCTTGCATGCCATGACAGGGGATTTTTTTTTTAAACTATCCATTACAATGGCCTTAACCATCACTGCAAGCTGGGCAAGGGATAGGATGTTGGCAGACAGAGTTGCAGGAATTTCTGGGTTTTCCATCTTTTGCATTTACATTATTTTATTGACCGCAATGCAAAAACGTGAAGAAAAACATGTGTGGTTTTGCAATCAAAGTCCTTGCAGGGAGCGGTCACAGGGAGTACCGCAGACGTATTAAACTGTAATTAATAGCTGCTTTAGCCCAGAAGGAGCTGAGGGTGTCTTTCTATCTATTGCCTCAGCTTGGTGGAGGCTGCTGTCAAATAAAACTCTGCCAGGGAACACCAACCTGCTGTGCTTGCCGTGATACAATGGTCTGTGGGTTTAGAAATCTCCAATTTGAGGCTACATCTTCAATTCCTGTTACGTAAAGTGGAGGAAGAAAAAGGGGGTGAGGGGAAAGCTGTTTTCCAACCTGTTATGCTTCAAAGTACATTGAATCCCCGCCCCTCCAAAAAATCCCTGATGGATTTCCTGGGATGCTCAACATCCATTTTCCCCAATTTTGAATTTCTCTTCCTTCCTAGATGGAGACTCCAACCAAAGGCAGCTGGGAGGGGTGGGAGAGGCAATGTTCAACACCAAGAAAAGCAGCAGAATTTGGCTAAATTTTCCTTAGGGGTTGTGGCAGTGGGTTCAGAAGCAGTGCTGAGCTGTGCTCCTGAGCCCGGACTGGGCTGTGGTGTAGACGGGGAATGTGGCTCCCACTGGTCCCATGGCCCTCGGGGATGCTGGCACTGCAGGAGCAGCATCGCTCCGTGCAAGAGTTACATATAAAAGTTACTTAATACATCTATAATACACTACTTTACTTACTTACATAAAATGCTATAAAATAGGGGATGATTGCTGTGGCGTGGGGAGAGGGGAGACACCATATTCAGGCAGGTGGTTTTCCCAGGATGAGGCTCATTCCCTGCACTCCGGGTGTGCTGACCCCTGTGATTTCCCCAAACGCAGGAAACTCGACTGTATAATTTGCAGTAGGTTTTTGGGTTTTGTTTTTTTTCGTCCTTCCAGTCCCTAAAGGGGCTCCAGGAAAGCTGGAGAGGGGCTGGTTACAAGGGCAGGGAGTGACAGGACAAGGGAAATGGGTTTAAACTAAAAGAGGGGAGATTTAGGTTAGATATTAGGAAGAAATCCTTCCCTGAGAGGGGGCTGAGGCCCTGGCACAGGGTGCCCAGAGAAGCTGTGGCTGCCCCTGGCTCCCTGGCAGTGCCCAAGGCCAGGTTGGATGGGGCTTTGGGCACCTTGGGCTGGTGGGAGGTGTCCCTGCCCATGGCAGGGGGTTGGAAGTAGATGATCTTTGAGGTCCCTTCCAACCCAAACCAGTCTGTGACTCTATGATTCTATGATAGAGAATTAGCCAGCGGGGTTTGACACCCCTCTGTTCACAGCAGGGTTGCTCTGTGCTGTGCTTTGGCAGACCACAGTCCTACCATGTTTCTCACACATCCTTTTTTATAACACACTGTGTGTTATTTGTGATGCTGCTGCTGGCCAGGAGTTAAGCTGTTCATGTCACATGAGTGTGTAGGAAATGCTCCCGAACACTGTGCGGTTGCTGGGCTGGGAATAACTCTCCTTTCCCCTCCACCTCCCAGGCTGAAACTCTCAAATGAGGAGATCAAACGAGCGATTTTGACGATGGACGAGCAGGAGGACCTCCCGAAAGACATGCTAGAGCAGGTGGGCAATGTGTCTCGTGCTCCTCTGTGGTTGCCTCATGCTGAGACCACGCTGTGCAAGACACTCGGGACCAAACTGCGGCTTTGAGAAGTGTGTCAAGGCCCCAGATTATTTACCAACTGCATGTTGAAAAACCACCCAAGTGGGCTGGAGCAGCGGAACAGCATCTCGGTCGTAACATTGGCACTGGGAGCAGAATGGCCTCCACGTGCCAGGCCTGTACTCAGATCTGCCCTGGGACGCCAAGGCTGAGCCAATTGCCAATTTTGTGTCTGTGGCTTGAAGTTCATGCTCAGTGGAGTTTTATTTTTGAAAGCTTGTTCAGCATTTTTGCAGTCCTCAAAAAGGGAATCCCGTTTTCAGACCCTCTGAATCCCTTTGGAAGCATTTGATTCACCTGTCCTTAACGCTGAGCTGGTAATTACACTTTCCGTGGAGACGTGGGAGGATTCATTGCACAAAATTTCCATCTGCAAACAGGTAGAGTTGCAGCAAATGAGAGTCACTTAGACCTCCTCTGGCAGAGTTGATGTTGAAACCTCCTTGGAGCAGAAGTAGTACATCTGTTGTAAAACCAGAGTGATGACAGGGCAGAACCAAGGGACGCTCATGTGATGGGGTAATAGGAGGGAGGTCACAGGGACGGCAATAACTCTTATTTCATAGGTGCCTTGGGGTCACTTTCTGGACATACTGAAAGGCTGTAGATTCAAGCGACTACATCACCATTTTGTTCCTGAAAAACTGTGCGTAACCCTCATGTCCACAAGTGTGTTTTCCCTTGTTTAGCTCCTGAAGTTTGTTCCTGAAAAGGGTGACATTGACCTACTGGAAGAGCATAAGCATGAGCTGGATCGCATGGCCAAGGCTGACCGGTTCCTCTTTGAAATGAGCAGGTTGGTGGCCTAGGGGAAAAGTGTTTTGGCCAGTGCCTGCATGGGCTGGTTGTGAGGTGACTGTTTCATGGAGCCTGGTTGGGAAATAAGCCCTGCTTACTGTTCTTCCCATCAAGAAATGAGTGGGCCAAATGGATGGGAAGGCAAGCAAGGTGCTCCCATCCACAAGGACTGCCTGTAATGCTGTGCTTCTAAAATCAGGGTTGTGCAACCCAGACAAGCAGTAGCTGGATGGAGCGGGGGGGTAGGGATGGGGAGATGGATCCTCTGGAGAGAGCTGATGGCTTCCCTGGTCATGTCCCAACACATTTCCCCTCTTATTTTGGTGAGAAAAGCTCAGGCTGGCACAACTCTGCAAAAGACTCCATCGTCTGCACAGTGGCCCAGGTGGGAAGTGCTGCTTTAATGGTCACACAGTGCTCCTTTCCTCTTCACACAAACATATCCTCATAAATACTCAAGACTGATGTATGTAAATTTTGCCCTGCTGTGTAGATGAGTCCCACTCCTCACCTCAGGAATGGCTCGTCCCTGCGGCTCCTGAGAATATATGAGATGGAAAGGAAATGTAATTTATTCCTGCTCCTGGTAGCAATCATTTAAGGCTTAGAAGTCTTCAGGGATGAATAACCTTATCTTTTGCATGCACATCCTCTAGAGGTGCTGAGTTAAAATCCTGAAGCTCCTTACTTAAATCCAACTGAGTACTGAGCTCTTTGCATTTGTTAGCTGAACTTCAGGCAAGTCACTTGTTTGCAAAGTCAGTGAGTTTTACAATCTGAGATTGTACTGGGAGATCAAAAATAGTCCTGTCCTCCCTGAGAAATGTGCCCACGAATACCGGGGCAATGCACCGTGTAGTGTCTGAGTGTCAAAGACAGGCAGGATGGAGCTGTGAATTTCAGACCTGAGCCCTCGGGGTTGGAAGAGACTCAGAATTAGCTTTCCTATCGGAGGTCACCTTTCTTCTTCACAGTGTCTTGGCCAAGCATTGCTGCCGTGCCTTCATCTTTTGGAAAGCACAACATGCTGATGCAAATATTTCCCTTGATATCCGACACGGCTTTTTAATTTGCCCTGTGGTCTGTAACCGAGTGTGATGTCTCTGTCACCTCTGATTAGTGTGACGACAGAGTAGCCCACGGCCTTGTCTGTGAGCACGTCTCCCATGGGTCCTTGGTCCAAGTGACTCAAATCAGACTGCCATTTGCATACAAGTGAGATCTTGTTTAGCTTAAATACAACCGACATGAGCAGAGCCATCCCTAACGTGCCCAGGAAGGGACTTTCCAGCCCAGTCCATCATTTTGAAGATCTGAAGGTGCAGTTTTGTTAGTGCTGGTAGTTGGTGGGCCTGTGTCCAGCCGCAGCTCATCACAAAGCCATTGGGAGCCCAGACCTCACCAGCATCTTTGCTAAGGAGTGGTCATAAACGACCTGTTTGTTCACAGCAATAGGGTGTAAAAATGCACTTGTTGAGCCTGCTGAGTTAAGGAAGGGCTTAAGCACGTGCTTAAGAGCCCACCCGGACCCACCCCGGGACAGCTGTAATTTCACTTATTTTTTCCCATCCCAGAATAATTTCAGGGAGAAATGCAGTCATTATTTTTTAATCACTGTGGCTCAAGCGAGCTTTGGAAGCACAGCTGCGAGCAGCAGAGCAACTGAGCTCTGCCTGGAGCAAGCAAAGCTCAGCCTGCACCTCTTTTGTTTTTTGTTTTTTTTTTTCTAGGATAAACCATTATCAGCAAAGGTTGCAGTCTCTCTACTTCAAGAAGAAGTTTGCAGAGAGAGTTGCAGAAGTCAAACCCAAGGTGGAAGGCAAGTGGCCGGACCTGCTAAGGTCCCTAAGGGGCTCTGTGCTGGCACAGGGAGTGTTCATAGAGCATCCCTCTGTGGAGGTTGCAGTGTTGCACGGGGAAGGGAGGGAGGGAGGTGGCCACTCTTCAGCCATGGGGGCACTGAAGGGGCTGCTGCAAGGCCCCCGTGTGCTGTTGCGGCAGCGGGTAATGTCCCACACCTCTCTGCTTTCAGCCATCCGTGCCGGCTCCAAGGCAGTGCTGCAGAGCAGCAGCCTCCAGCAGCTGCTGGAGGTGGTCCTGGCCTTCGGGAACTACATGAACAAAGGCCAGAGGGGCAACGCCTTCGGGTTTAAGATCTCCAGCCTCAACAAGATCGCAGACACCAAGTCCAGCATTGACAAGTGAGCAGTCCCTGCTCTCATCCTCAGTAGTGTCTATGGTCCCCAGGATGCTGGGGGAATGAAAGGATCGTTAGTGTTGCCTCTGGAACGTGGGTAGGTGGGAGCAGTCCTCTCCCTCCTGCTGCCTCATCTGGCACGTCCAGTGATGCAAGCATCCATTTTTAGAGCGGGACAGATTTCAAAGGAAGTCAAGCTGCAGATAAGCGTGGGGATCAATGAGGGCTTTCCTTCCTGGGCTGGCTAAACGGCAGCCAAGGCTGATTGGGAGGATCATCCTCCACATGCTTTTTCCCCCCTTTGAGAAACCAAGAGCCATCATGCTGTGGCTCAGTGGCTGGAGGAAGAGTCCCAGGGTTCCTCTCCACAGGAACCCCCTCTGCAACCCCCCAAGCTGCCACAGCCATCGCCTGGTTTGCTTTTCCCCCACAGAGCTCTGTGCATGGAGCGAGAGGAGCTGGGTCAGTTCTCAAACCTGCCTGGTCTCATCCGTCAGTATAGACAGTGGAGGATGGGAGCAGTGATGCTCAAGTCACCTCCCCTGGGTCCCTCCTGTGGAGGGCCCTTGCTTGCAGGGACCAGGCTGCTCTGCACTGTGGCTGCGCATGGGACAGACCTATCCCACGTCCCCAGATCTCCAGCGAGAAACATCCTTGCAGAAATCCCAAAATAGTTCATTACCAGGGTGAGGATTTAACCAGGGTTTTTGGCTGAGCTCTCGGATCCCCGTGGTGCCACCACACTCACCTCGCTGCTCGTCTCTCCTAGGAACATCACCCTTCTGCACTATCTCATCACTATCGTTGAAAAGAAATATCCCAAAGTCCTGCGCCTGCACGAGGAGCTGCGAGACATCCCACAGGCAGCCAAAGTCAAGTAAGCGGGGATTTAAGCAGTGCTTAGGGAGCGCCAGGAGCTCCTCTCCCCTCACTTCAGCCTGCCTTTCCGTGTCACCCTCCCCTGCTCACGCTCCTGGCCGTCGGGCTGGGTCCTGTGCTACGGCCACGCTGGCCCCGGCTCGCCCAGGAGGCAGGAGCAAGCATCACCTGGTGGCTTTAAATCTCAGCCTTTGCAGCAAAAGGCTGCAGGTTTCCAACTGTGAGGGAGGAGAGCTGCTTGGAGCAGCTATTTCCTGTTGTTATCTCACCGCAGAAGCATTTAATTAATTTCTAATGGTACGTTAAGTAATCCGGGAGGAAGCGGTTGCGGTGTGGCTGCAGATAAAGGGCAGCTGTTTATCTGCCTGCGGTGGGGAGGCTTTGCCTGCAGCACGGACAGGAGCAGGCAGCAGTGCGAGGGGCTCACCTGCCTCCAGGTCCTGCCTGGCCCTTGTTTCACCACCAACGTGGAGTTTCTGGTGTCTGCAACGAGCTTTTAAACCCTGCCCACCTCCCAGTGACCTGTTCTGTGTGGGCTGCCACTGTCTCTTTGCCAGCGAAGGCCCCCATTCAGCAAAGCCCTTAAATACACACTGAACTTTTAAGCGCGGGAGGAATCTGCTGTTGCGCTGCAAAGCCCTGAAGTATGTGCTGAAGTCCCTCTGAAATCAATGAGGCTCTGTTTGGGTTTTAAAGTTCAGCAGGAGCTTACAGGCTGTGTTGCTTCAGGACCTGAGCAGCAGAGATCACAGGTCTCTGCAGTCAGCATGGATTCCTGTTAGCCGTGGACATGAAAAGGGCCTGAAGCTGCACCTTTTTAGAGGGAATGGCAAATACACACAGAGTTACAGCAGCTCGAAGGTCTTTCAAGTTTCAAAGCGCTCTTGAGCAATAGTGGCTTCCCCACGGTAGCGCTGTAATGTACAAAGCAAGCACCCTCACCTTTAAAACGTAAAATAACTGTCAGCCACAGGGATTTGCCAAAGCGACAGGGCACATCTCGGCGTGCAAGGCGGAGCGTGCGGCGGCTGCACTCGCAGGCGTTGGCTGAGAACGTGGCTGAGCAGGGCGCGCTCCTCGCCGGTGCAGGCGGTGGCTTTCTCATGCTCGTGTGTCCGCAGCTGTTGTACAGATACACGTGTGGGAAAGAAAATGTCTGCAGAGAGGGCTCTTTGCTCCCCTAAACTTTATCATTTTGCTCTAAACTGGACACCATATGTAATATTTGGGTTTGGTCCAATCTACAGTGAAACCAAGAAGTTTCTAAAGCTCTGGAAAACCCTAAATTCCCCCCAGCCCTGCAGCTGTGAAGCAAAATTGCCGCCTCTGTCAGTCCCACCGCTAGTAATGAACTGCTGGAGCACAGGGCTCCCAAAACTGCATTTTCCCAGACTAAACCTGCCAGGAAGACTTGCCCCATGACCTGACGTCAGCGTTTCCAGGGACCCCTGCCCTAGGACAGGCACCCCTGGAAAGACGTCAAGCCTGTGCTCATCAAGTCTTTGTGAGAAAGCTTCCCCTCAGATGTAGTGGTAGAAACCCGTAAGCAGTTGAACTCAAAGCTCATCGGGGGCTTTAGCCTTGTGTAAACAAAGTTGGCGCCAGACGTGATGATTTATTTTTATTTCTCTATATTTGGGTTGTCTCCCTTTATGAAAGCATTGCTGCTAGGAAGGATGCTTTGCATGGCATTTACCTAACCATGGTACCCTGAAAAACTGTCCGCTGTGCACTGGGACAAGCCTGTCTTCTGCCGGCCCTCAAGAAGGGAAGAGAAATCTGTGCCCAGCAAAGCCCTCTCCTGAGTTCACCTTTTGCTTGAAGAGGTCTGGAGGCTGCTGAGCTTCCTAAGCCTGCACAGTCCCCTTGATTAAAAATACAGGAAAGTGCTTTGCTTTAAAATGAGCAACTGCAGCCACTTTGAGATAAGCAGCTGTCCCAGCTTAGAGGCTGTCAGCCCAATTGCTGCTCCAGGCTTGCTGCTCTGCAAACAGGAGGCAATGTGTGCAGTGCTGGAGTCTTTTCAGTGGAAAAACACGGTCGAGTTGGTCAGAGAGCTGTAGAATTTGCTGGGGAAGGCTGAAAAATTAACATCCTGCCATTTCCAACAGCATGACTGAGCTGGAGAAAGAAATAAACACTCTGAGGAGCGGCCTGAGAGCGGTGGAGACTGTAAGTATTACTTAAATCAAATATAGTCCAGCCTGGCTCAGAGCACCGCAGCATCCCTCCTTAGGGAGGCAGGCGAGGGAGCTCCCAGCAAAGCTGCTTTTATCTCACATCCTGGAGATCTGCTTGTCTTTCCTTCCTGCCCTGCACGTGTGCCTGTTCTCTTAGGGCTGTTTTGGCACCAAAGGTACCTTGTGTGGTTAGGCACGTGCGTGGTTTATATCTAATACGTCAAGGGAGGCTGAGTAAGTCTAGTGATGATGTCCATGGAGGACCTGTGATGTGCCGAGGGGTCTCCCTTTGGCTGGAACACCGCAGAGGGCTGGGGCTCGGGCTGGGGAGCGCTTCTGCAGCCTGGATGGAGTGGTGATGAAATGGTGGAGATATCCCAAAGGACTGGCTGTCTTGCTAAATTACGCAGCTTCCATGATGTTTTCTGCAGGATTGGGCCTTAAAAGCCTACTGCAGGCATGATACTATAAAACGGGGTAATCGTGGCCTCAGGCATGACAGGAGGGAGCAGTGGTGGCAGTGCAGCCAGTACCTGTGGCACTGACAAAGGCACACACCCAGCAGCACTAACGGAGGCCGATGGTATTTGCGTCCCTCGTCAGCCAGGGCCTGACCAGATTTACATTTTTTTTCTCCAAAGGAGCTGGACTTCCAGAAGTCTCAGGTTCAGCAAACAGGTGACAAGTTTGTGTCTGTCGTCAGCCAATTCATCACATTAGCCAGCTTCAGCTTCTCAGACATTGAAGATCTTCTGATGGAAGCAAAAGAGCTGGTAAGGTCACCAACATCCTTGAGATCTGGGTAGCATTTCATCCTTTCCTCCAGCCAACAGAGGAGAATCATAGAATCATTAAGCTTGGAAGAGACCTCAAGGATCATCCAGTCCAACCGTCCCTCTACCACCTATTATGCACTAAACCGTGTCCTTCAGTACCACATCCAACCTTTCTTTAAACACCCGCAGGGACAATGACTCCACCACCTCCCTGGGNCCTTTCAGGTAGTTGTAGAGGGCAATAAGGTCTCCCCTCAGCCTCCTCTTCTCCAGACTAAACAAGCCCAGTTCCCTCAGCTGCTCCTCATAAGACTTGTGCTCCAGCCCCTTCACCAGTTTCTTTGCTCCTCTCTGGACATGCTCCAGGGATGGTCCAGGCCTTCCCAGAGCACATCTCAGATACCTCCTTGATGAGATCATGTGAGTGTCCTGCTAAGACCCCGACATGAGAAAGACGCTGGCTTGCTCTCCATGGTTTGTTTGGAAGGAGTGGTTCGGTGGGTACATCCCCGTCTGTCTCCAGCACCTTTTTCCTGCTGCACAACCCAACATGCCAGGGGATCATAGCTCAGGCCAACAGACTTACTTCTGGGACACAAGATGTGCTGTAGAAAGCCATGAAATACCTGTCTGTCTTTTGGAAGCGCAAGGCAGGGGCTAGCCATGGGAGAGTTGTGTCCATCGGGGAGGAGATGATAGGTCATTTGTGAGGATCTGAGTTTTGGTGAAGAACTTTCACTCGAGCCTAGAGGACTCGCTTTACTTTCTGTGTCTTAAAATGGAAATATCCCAGATTTGGTGGCTTTAGAGTTAGGAGTGTGGCACCTGGGGCATCTTGACCAATGAAGGCTGAAGGTGGCAAGAAAGCAGGCTGTTTGCTCTGGTGTTGATGGAGTAAAAGATGCAACCGAGTCTTCAGGCTGGGCATGAGATCACCCAGAGGTTGATAGAGAGAACTCAGGCTGCCCAAGTGACCCCACTTCTATAGGGCAAAATAACATCCAGTGCGTAACTTCGATCTGAGACCTGCCTCCAGAGAGGAGGGAGAGGAGCTCAGTGACATGAATTGAGGCCAATTCCAGATGTAGTTAGAGGAGCTGCTTAAAAGGTTTGCCTTCCCCAGAGTAATACCTTGGTGAGTGCTTTGCAGCCACGTGCAATGACTTCTTGCCTTGTTGTCCTTTTCTCCCTACCAGCCTGGTTTAACTCACGGCAAAGGGTGACCATTGGCTGACATCTGTGAGTCCCAAGCACCTTTTGCTTCCCCTCTTTCAGCGAAGGGGAACACAGCTGCTTTCCATTTCCTCCAAGAACAGTCCTTCAGTATCTCCTCCCTGGCCCTTCATATAGATTGAAGTGACAGGGAGATAGTCCAGCACAAGCCCGTTTAGAGGTCCCATCCTTGTCCCACTGCATGAGCTACCTCTCTAAAGACAGAAGTTACCAAGTGTCAGCACCTCCTTCTCCCTGGTTGTACCAACGCCCAATTGGCACTGTCCTTCAGACCATCCACCCATGCTTGGGCGTTATGGTAGACCATGGCCTTCCTGAACCCATCACTAGCCCAGGCCACCCTTTCAAACTGTTGAGGTAATCTGTCAGATCTTGCCTGCAGTGAGTTAGGACTGCAGAGGTGGTGACAAATGCTCAGCAAGCTATTGTCTTCTGCTGACTTGGCTGGATCTGGAGCAGAAGGTCTGGTTGTGATCCCCAGAGCCCATTGAAGTCCATTGTGAAGCAGTGTACAGCTGTTCCCATGGCTATTAGATAGGATGGGCTGTGTGAAGTGCATCAGCTCTTTGCTTTTTAAACACGTGTCCAGATTCAAACTGTGTTACCGCTTTCTTTTAGGAAAGCACAAACATCATTATTTTATAAACTTTATCTCCGGCGAGGATAACATTTTCAGTCTTTCCCCCCCCAGAACCTTCTGTAACATGGCAGAGAATCAAGTATCCTGATGAAAATCAGCAAGAATAACCTCAATTATTTTGACTTATATAGTGACACCTCTCAGATTCCTCCCTGCATCTTGAAGTGCTAAGTCTCCGAAGTAAACAAAGAAATAAAAATGCCCTAAATGTCTTTTGAAAAGCCTGGGGTACCCCTGCAAATAAAACTAAATCATACAGGCAGGCTTTAAAAATGTTTCTCTTAGTCTACGCAGCAAAATCAAAGCAACTAATAAATCTGTTTGTGCTTTGACTTTGTTTTTCTTTTCTTTTAAGCGTGCTTATCTCCAGAACGCCCCGTCACAATTTTAACAAACTTTCTGTGCACAAAGAGTCTCCTTCAAACTGGAAGTGAGAACAAAGGAAGTCAGTCCCAAGGACGACTCGTGGGCTCCTTGGGGACCAGGACACATCAGCAGATCCTGACCTTTGCTACGGCCTCGTTTGACTCCCTCACATTAATGGTGTGCAAACAGCACGAAAGGACGGAAAACTCCCCATTTCGCTATCCAGGGCTGTGCCTGAGCCTGGGCAGAAACGTCTTTTAGAAGTTTCACCAACACATTTGGTTTCAATAGCAGAGCATGTGGCAATGATAAATAATACCCCAAAAATACTTCAAAGAAAAACTTAAAAGTGCGAGTTTCCCTTCCCCTGCCGTGTTTACTATTAGTTTTATGTCCTCAGTCTTCGGTCCCACAATATTTTGCTTCCTTGTTTTTACTGCTGCTTAGTTAATAAAGTCGAGCTGGGGCAGGGCAGAGCCAGCAGCAAGAAAAGTTGTGTGGGGGATGTTTTAGGAGAGGGGGCTTGGGAACAATCCAGGTCAACTCTTACAGGGCATCAGGTAAAGCATCAGATGATTTCATGTTTAAGTCAAGGCTTGATGAAGCAAAGCCCTGCTCTCTGCCATGGTTGCTGGAAGCATTTCCACTCCATCAGGTCCAAGGCTTCCCATGGGGGGTTTCACCAGTGCGGTGGGTGTTTCCAAAACTGATGGACTCCTGTCATCTCTTTCCCAGTTCTCCAAGGCTGTGAAGTACTTTGGAGAAGACACGGACAAAATGCAGCCCGATGAGTTCTTTGGCATCTTTGACCAGTTCCTTCAAGCCGTGACTGAGGCCAAGCAGGAGAATGAGAACATAAGGAGGAGGAAGGAGGAGGAGGAGCGCCGGGCACGCATGGAGGCACAGGTGAGCAGGCAACAGTGCATCTGGCAGCACCCCTGAGGCACCAAGGGATGGCAGCCTTGCCATGCTGTCCCCATGGTGGCCATGGTGGCATGGTGGTACTGAAGACTGGGCGAGGAGCTTCTGTTCTCCTAGACCTATTGGCTTTTCACTGTTGATTGCTTTATTAACTAATGACCTTGGGTTGGTGAAAACATGCAGCAGAGCTGGTGCAGCCTGTGGCCTGCTGTGACTCAGAAGCAGCAGCCATGGGGCCGTGAACGTTGGCCCATGGGTTGTATCAATAGCCCTGACCAGCTTTCACGAGCTTAAGCACTGGGGTGGGAAATTGGTCTTGTTTCATGGGTTTGGGGGTCACCACATCTGTGTTGGGCACCCCCACAACAACCTGCACGAGGGTGAAATGTCTCCTTTTCCCCCCCCCCCGCACCATGGCACATAGCTGAAGGAGCAGCGGGAGCGGGAGCGCAAGGCAAGGAAGGCGAAAGAGAGCGGGGAGGAAGGCGGCGAGTTCGACGACCTCGTCTCGGCCCTGCGCTCGGGCGAAGTCTTTGATAAGGACCTCTCCAAACTGAAGCGCAACCGCAAGCGCATCGCCAACCAGCTGGCCGACAGCAGCCGCGAGAGGCCCGTCACCAAGCTCAACTTCTGAAAAATAAACAACAAAGCCCAACAAAAAAAAGGCGGGTTAGTCTTTTTTGAAGTGGCTGGGGAGTTTTTTAATTCCCATTATACTGCCTTGTGATTCAAAGCAAAACAGTGGCACGCTCTTTCTCCCCGCGGGCGAGTGTGTGTGTGTATATACTGTGTATATAGCCAGGTCGGGGGTGCGGATGGTGATGCCTCCTCCCCTCCGAACCCCTCCGAAAAGTAGTTCTCCTCATGCACAAGCACAATGCCGCGTCCACGGAGCAAGAGAGGACCCAACCTAGAGACGCCGGCGGCCCCCATGGTCCCCAAAGGCGATGGGAAGCCGGTCCCCACCGCTCTCCTGCTCGGACCCCTTCGGGCCACTTGCGGGGGACGCCTTGCGCACAAGCCAAGTGGTTTAAAGAGGAAAAGAGAAAAGAAAAACAAACAAAGTTGACTGAACTTATTCTGGTTTTGGGTTTTTTTTCTCGTGGTTGTGATTATTCCAGCAAACTCGCGCATCCGTGCTTTCGCGCTGGATCCTGAGCTCGGTGCCGCGGGCACTCCTGGCGATGCTCTTCCCGTCATCCTTGGGAAACGCTCTTTGTCCTCTTACCCACCACCTTGCTAAAGGAAAAAGTTTACTCCAAAGTGCTTATCGCTCTAACGCCACACAGATGTATTTATACTTTTATAACGTTTTCTGGCCCAAGATGGTGGGAAAGGTCGGTTCTCGGAGGAGACAAAGAGCATGAATTTTTGCATTTTATTTTTTATTCTTGCTTTCTGTTCAATGGGACAAACTGTATCCTCTGTCAAGGTGGGTCAGGACCAAAGGTCTCTGATGTACAAAGCGTCTGGTGCAAAACACACCAGCTTTCACCCACTTTCTTTTCTTTTTCCTTTACCGGACACACAGAAGCAGCAATGCCAAGAAATGCTTGTCTCTTAGCCAGCTCCTTTTTTTGAACTGGTTTGCTGTTCGTTGTCATTGCAAATTTGTAAGCAAGAACTACCTGTCCAATGTCAGTCCAGAAAAAGACAAAAAAAAAAAAATTAATAAAAATAATTCAGAGCTCTCAGGGAGTAATAATTTAAAGGTTTAGAAAATTAAGAATTGGAGAATAAAAAGTAACCACCATTAACATATTAACATTTCTATTCTTAAATTATGCTGAGTATATAGAGGACTGTTACTTTTTACTTTTATTTATTTGTGGTGTGTTTTTTTAAGAAAAACAAAACCTTTTTATACCACCAATACTTTTGTGATCTTTTTTTTTTTTCGTTTGTTTGTTTGTTCTTTTTCCTGTGGAGAGATGAGTTTGTCCCTGTTGCACTAGATATTAACACTATTTGAAATAAGGTTGTTTGTTTGGGTTTTGGTTTTTTTTTTATTTTATTTTTTTGTCAGATAATCGGTATTACTGGTGGGGTATGGGATGTCAGTTAACTATATGTACTGTATAGCAAAAGTGCTGTTTAAACTAATTTGTATAAAAATTATGGTTCTAAGCACCTGAAGGCCGCGGCATCTGCGTGCTGAGTGAAAGCTGTGAAATCTCTCTAACCAGAGTTGTCAAGAGCTGTGGTTTTACCATTTTGTTCTTTTCTTCATTGCAACTTTTGACGCACTGTAGATTACAAAAAAAAAGAAAAGAAAAAAAAAATACTTTTCTGAGTAGCATTTAAAGCAGTAATAAATAAAGCAGGTAAGCGCAAAAAAAAGGTCCAGCACCTCGTATTCAAGCAGCTGCAGAACCTGCGGATTATGTTCAAAGGTGGAGTTAAGCACTTTGCTTTAAGAAGGAGGGGGAAATAAAGACAAAAGGTAATGATAATACTATTCCTTAACTAAAGTGCCTCTATTTATATTTTTTATTTATGGCTGAAAAAAATGGGGCTGATACAATTGAGGGAATGGACTTTGGGGGGAATTTAAAATAAAAAAAAAAGAAGGAAAAAAAAAGGTGTTAAAAAAAAAAGTCGTCTGGCCTCTGATGGTTTAAGGAATGGTTGGTCACATGTGTTTAATTGAAAAGGCGGTGGGAGCTGGAAAGGGCAGTCGCTTCCCAGGGTCCCTGGGTGCGGGACTCGTCCACCAGCACCCACCCCCGGCTCCTGCCTCTGCCACCCCAGTGCCACATCAGGACCTTTCCTGACAGATTTCCTCTTGCCCTTCCAAACCTGTTTCGTTGGGTTTTTTAATTTTATTTTATTGTTTTACAACGGCCTCGCTGTTGGGCTGAGTTTGCCATTTCTTTGTTTCCAAAAAAAAAAAAAAAAAAAGGAAAAAAATTCTATCTTTATAAATAAATACAAAGGCTGTGTGCAGGTAATTCCATGTGCCATTGTCAAAAACTACTTTTAGATTGGTGCTGGTGTAAGTAGCCACTCTTTTCTCTTGGGTGTGTATTTTAAAGATTTTTTTTTTTTTAATAATGCCAAAAAGGAAAAAAAAAAAAATCCATAATAATTTGTAAACTGAGGTATATGTCTTGGACCTTATTAGCTTCGTAGTGACCAAGGTAGTCTGTTAGGTGCAAGGATGTCAGTAGTCTTAGCTAGCGGGAAATGCTGTGTGATGTTATGAGACTGTACATTTTCTAAGATGGCAATATGCAATAAAGAAAAACGATTTCGGTGAGTGTACATGGCAGGACCACGAGTTATTTTTGGGGGGTAAAAAAGAAATGGGATATTTGGGAGTTGAGACAGGTGGTGAAGAAAAGGCCCTTGCTCATTTTTTGGGGGGATATTTGCAGTCAGCGCTGGGGTTGGCTGATAACCCCACTTCACCGTGTCCCTGCGTGCCGGGATTTAGGCGATCGGGGGCTTTTCCACCCTCCTGGCTCACAGCATCCTCGTGGTCATCCCCTTGTGGGCTCTGGAGCACCTCCCAGTTAGCAGCCCCAGTCACGTCTCCCCGCTGTGTCATTGCTAATGCCTGTTCCCACCTTGGCGAGCAGCTTTTCCAGGAGCCTGCACTGAGGCAGCCGCCGGCTTTGCACCGCGGGATCGGACTGTCTCTCCAGCTGACGGAGCCGAGCCGGTGCTGGCTGGGCTGGCCAACGTGCCTCTAGCAAGCCTACGCAGAGACACCAGAGATGTCCTGGCAGTAGCCCAAATCCCTCTTGGCCTTTTCAGCTCACCGCTGCCTTTCCCACGCACCTTTCCATCCGGGCTCTGTGTTATTTTTCTTCTTTTTCCAACGCTCTTTGCATTGGGTGACCTTTGCAGCACCCAGTGTCGCCAGACCCTGCTATCTGTAGCGATGGGAGCACCTGCATCATGCTCAGACCCATGCACTTCCCGCTTTGATCAGGGCTTTTCCCAGTATAACCAGTAAGCCAGCACTGAGCCAGCACAGATGGGGCATCTAACATATCCCTGGGCTTACTGGGTCTTCCTTTGGTGCAACCCCACCCAGTGTCAGGGCTGGCAGACATGGCAGCTTTCTCCTATTTATATCCCATGGCTCGTGTTTCCTAACACAGAGCGCATTTGTGACCCAGCGTTGGTCAGATTTGGGCTGGTGGGGAGCGCAGGGTGGTGGTGAGGAGCATGGCTACCATCTTGGTGCCCGGTGGTCAGGTGGACTGGTGATGCCATGCGAAAGCAGCCCTGGGCTGTGTAGTGAAAGGACCCAAGCTAAAGGAATGGCTTCAGCTGCTCTTCCCTTCATAAATCCGTCTGTCCCCTGCGTGGGGGGTGCTCTGGGGTGCACCCATAAATGCATGTAAACAAGCTGGCCAAACCCCACAACCTGATGAGGACCTGAAATTCTGGTTAATGGCAGATTGCAGGTTTCCTGGGCCACACCAGTGTGTGACACAGAATGGTCCCCAGGACAAGAACGAGGTGGCAGTGGGAGATGTGAGGAAGGACAGGGCATAGCTTTTTATTCAACCAAGATATTTGAGGAGGTAAAAAGGAATCTATGACTTGAAAACATAAATTTCAAATACAACGCTTGTCATCTCAGAGGAAAGGGGATTGCAGTGGCTGCTGTGCTGGACCAGCGTTGCTGTGCTGTGTGAGGTCATGTCACCAGGAGCTTATGTCCACCAGAGAGCTGGCCAGCTGAGTTTCCACCTGAGAAAGGGTTTCTGTGCCCCACATTCTGACTGCTCCTACCAGTTAAAGCCATGAGGAGTATCCGCTGGATGAGCTAAACCTGCCCAGACCCGTTAGTGCCAGGGGAGCTGCCGGGCATTGTGCTCCTGGAGGAATTGCCCCATGGGGCCACCCGGGTTGGTGGCACCAAACCTGCTGAGCCAGCCTTGGCTTTGCTCCGCTCCAGCCTGGTGGCTTTCCCCATTGCCAAAGACTGGGGCGACTGGGAGTCCTGCCGGAACGAGCAGTGTCAGGTGTCTGGTGCACTCAACCTGTTATCCTTGACATCATGCACTGGCTTGGAAAAGATGAGTCAAGAGATCGGGGCGATGACCTGGTGCAGGCACAGCACTGCATGCAAATACTCAGCTCAGCAAGTAGGGCAGACGTGGCTTGATGGGGAAACACCAGACTCCCAGCCCCTCTGGCCCCAGTGCTGCTTTGGTGCCACTGGCGAGGGGGTCACAGGGTGCTGGGTCAGCAGGAGCTTGCTGGTCTTCATCCAGAAATATTTATTTACTCTCAAGGGAGGGGACAATGGGATGAGTGGATCTGACACCCCTACTGGAGACCCTTGGGAAAGGGCAGGCAAAGCAGAGACGTTGCCGGTCCTGCTCCCGCCTGTGTTGCAGCTGGCCCTGGCTCTGCCCCGAGGCCAGTGCCCACGTCACAGCTCAAGGAGATGCTCTGGGGTAAAACTGCACTTTGCCAACATCAAGATCTCGCACAGACCGATCACCAGATCTGCAGCCCTTGTGCAGGGCTGGTGCTGCTGGAACGCCCCAGGAACAGGCTCATCCGTCAATGCAGAGACCAGTGTAGCAATAAAACACACACAAAAAAAACCCCCACCTGGGTATTTCTGTACCAGCCTGTGCTGGGGGGGGGGGGAACATGACCTTCCCACTGTGCTTCGGGGTGGGGGGGGACAGGAGAGGCCAAGCTGGCACAAAGGCGGACGGGTGCAGCAGGGAGGCTGTGAGCCAGCACCAGCCCTGTCCCCATCCCCTCTCCTGCAGGAAATCCTGCGGGCATCTCTCCTGTGAGCTCTGTCCCCGGCATTGCCAGCGTCCTGCAACACATGCATGTGAAAAGGAGAGCTCTCAGTTTTCATCCGAGGTGCTCTGACCTGAAACCTCTGAGCATGTTATGTTGCTTTTAGCCCTAGTGCAGGTGAGGCAGGGAGAAAGCCGGCGCCTGTGCTGCCAGGGCCCATCGGAGCCGCAGGAAAGGCAGCACCACCATCTGCTGGCACTTCCCCGACTTCATGGTTTTACAGCTACCGAGTATAAAATCGATTGCCTCTTACTTTCCTCTGCCAGATCTCTACTGTCATCTGAAAAGTCCGGTGTTCTCTGTGCGACAATCGAAATGCTAATTTTTGTATTGAAGTTTCCCCCAGCGTAGCTGAGGAGGGGTCATTTTCGTTCTATCCATCACAATTAGAGCCAAATCGCTGAAGGTCACAACACGTGGCTTTGCTGCAGCTTTCGGCACTGACTGAGCTTCAGGTTGGATTCGTGCGGGCTCACTGCCCTCGCTAAAACCCAGCCTTCCTTCCACTCGGCGGTCGTGTTGCGTGAACTCGCCGTTACGACGGAGTTTCCCAGTTCCCAGAGCAGCTCTGTGAAGATAAGTCATTGAATTGTCATTTTGCCATTGCTTTCTTTACGGGCCCATATTCCAGCATGTGCTCGTGTGCCCATGCCCCAGCTCCACCGTGGCTTGGCAGGAGGGGTAGGACACATGCACCGTCTATTTGGGCAAGGGCAAGCAGAGCTGCCCTAAACCAGGCTTGTCCCAGGCACCACAACAGCAAGTCTGGAGGACATGGGACGGACAACGTAGCTATACTCCTGCCTTCCAACCCATCCCTTTGGCTTTCCACAATGCCGCTGTCAGCAAAGCCAGGCTGGAACGGTGCCCATGGCTTTGCCTGGGCTTTGGGCACTGTGGGGTACCAGGAGCTCTTCCATCTGCTTGAATTTGTGTTTGTGCACATTCACACAGCTTTACTTTGCCAAGCTCTGTGCAGAGCATCCCCTGGGCTCAAGGAAAGACGAGGAATCCCCAGCCTTGTGCTTCACCCAGCTCTGGGTCACTGCCTGAGACCCTTTTTACCGTGAAATCAGTGTGAAGCGCTCAGGCAAGATGTAGTTGCTACAGCAAATCTTTCCAATTTAATAGCAGGGAGCGCTCACCATTTGAGTTACATTTTCTGGAAAGAATCCACAATTCAGATGCTGTATTCAAAACCTGATGTGACCTCAGGGACAGTATATTACCAAATGTTCTGTAAAATGCACCAGGCTGAGCACAGCAGCCACAGGCGCAGGTCAGGGAGAAGCACAAGTGCCACGGCACATTAGATTTCACTGGAGAAATAAATGACCTGGTTACTCAGAGCATTTTTTTTTCCCTGATGCTGCGATTAGTTCAGACTATGTTGCTAGGTTGGGTAAGAAAATTACATTTATATGAGTGTGAGGGACTTCCTGGATGAACGATTTAAGAGAAATTTATCTTGCTTATTTTGTCCATGTGTATATGACCCTGAGGGGTTTCTGTTTGTAGGAGTCATCCAGACAGTGTTGTTCCTCACCAGCTGCAGCACCAGCATCTCCCCAGCTGTCCTCCACCACGACAGGGCAGGGTGGGCTAGCCCAGTGCTAGCTGTCAGCCTCATCTAGGAGCCAACCCAGCCCCAACCTGGGAACAATTTCTACCAGCTCTGAGTGCGCACACTTCAGTGAAGCCCTCTGGTCAAGCCCCCCAGCATAAACTTGAGTGTTTAAGTGCTGGCAGAAACAGGTGGAGAGAGACCTGCTGCCTACAGCCAGACTGGCTCTGGCCACTGGGAGGAACAGATGTTCCTCCAGATGTGGGAGGGCAGTGCTGAATATTTCCACTCCCGATCTCCACCCCGGGAGCTGAGGAGTGTCATTTTCTGAAGTGACCTCCCCAAAGTCATCCCTGCTGCAACTTTCCACTTCTTATGGTGGCAAGGAGGAGAGGGTTTATGAATCACTTTAGATGTTTCCTTGTTTATTAGTTTCTGAGACGACTAAACCCAGAAAACCCACCTTGAACTCAAAGAGAGATTTAGATCAGATATTAGAAAGAAATTCTTTCCTGTGAGGGTGCTGAGTCCCTGGCACAGGGTGCCCAGAGAAGCTGTGGCTGCCCCTGGATCCCTGGCAGTGTCCAAGGCCAGGCTAGATGGGGCTTTGGGTACCCTGGTCTAGTGGAGGATGTCCCTGCCCATGGCAGGGAGTTGGAACTGGATGATCTTTGAGGTCCCTTCCAACACAAACCATTCTGTGACTATTTATGGAAGAGATAAGGTTGAAAATAGTTTATATAAAGGCAAGGATGATGGATGCATAAAATAAAGGATCTCAAATATTTGGAAATTTCTCCCCGACCTGTTTTGTGGGCTTCTGCCAGTGCTTGCCTTCTTGTAGCCAGCTGAACCTGGAGGACCTCATTGCCAGCAAGTCAAGAAATAGCACAAATAACAAACGGCTCCTCTCATGGTGAATTTACCTCCTCTGCTGAATCATAGTTGGATCCAGCTCATCTTTCACCATCACCCCAGAAGCCTGTGGGCACAACAGTGCGCTGTTTCACCCAGTACAAACTGCCCGAGCAAGGCTTCAGGGCTCGTCTGCTGCCTGAGCTGCAAGCACCAGCATGGCCCCTCCAGTTGGGGTGGCAAGATGAGAACTATAATCCCTGCAGAAAATGCATGGATTGTTCTTCAGCTGAAGCTATTACAGCGTGTGCTAGAAAAGCTGCGATTAAGGCTCAGCCAAAACCCCACCCCTGAGGTGTGTGGAGCTGAGCACAGAGTGGCAATGCCCACAGTGATGGGCACAGGAGCAGGGCAGGGCTGCCACCTCCCCAGGACAGAAATGCTGAAGGGTGTCACCACCTGCCTGCCTTTTGGCAGAGGGGGTCCTGATAAAGAGGGGATTCTGACAAGGACCCCCAGCACACAGCACGCTGTGCCAGTATTCCCTTCGCCTTTGAGCTTCCCCCATGCTAAATATCCTCTGCCTTCGGTCACATCCTCCTGGGGGCTTCTTGGCTGAGCAGATTATCCATCACTCCCCAGCCAGACTAAGGCAGGCCCTGGTGTTGTGCGCTGGGGTTTGTGCTACTTTCACTTTGATTTCCCCAGTGACTCATCCATTTGATGCCACTGAGAGGGATTTACAATCTGTCTCTCCATGTCACTTCTCCTCCTGCTTCTCGCAGTGGTAATTTCCAAGGAAAAAAGATCTAGAAACGCAGCACTGTTCCCTAAGCACTTCAGCCGGAGGGGCTGTAGATGCTTCGAGACTCAGGCAGCGTGCTGCCAGCAGCACAGCATCAGCAACCTATTGCTCCTTTGCAAACTGGGGCGGGCAAGAGGCCTGCCCGAGGTACGGGTAGTGCCTCACCCTCCTACGCCCAGCCCCAGCGACGCCGCTGGGACTCACCCCGCTGGCCCTGGCGAGCTCACGGCTTGCAGCAGCAGGGCAGCACAGAGCAGCCGGGCATGGGGTCACCCAAGCCTGGATCCCATTGCAGGTTACTCCTCCTGCAGGATTTGGGGCCATTTTATTCTTCTGGCACTTAGTTACTGCCTTGTGCCTGTGTAATGCTTTGCAAGCAGATCTCGCCCATTTATTGTTAACAATTGGAGTCACTATATAAAAATACAAATGCAGCTAGAGGGAAGAGGCAGCTCTGCCACTGAACAGCATCCGCCCTGCCAGCATCAGGACTGATCTCGCCAGGCAGCCAGGCTGCAGCTTTCGCAGCTCTGGAGAGCGCGCAGCACAGGCGTGAGCCCGCGTTGCACAAAATGCCACTTTTCTGATGTGCTTTCCAAATTATTCCGTTCAGCCTCTATGACAAACCTTCCAAAGAGCAGCATGTGTTGAATTTAACAACTACTACTGAATCCATCTTTGAAACTAGGTACACTTAGGGCTTGCACTGCAGCGGTTGCAGCCCTAGCTCCGAATAGTTTTATTTGGGACATGGCAGTCCCGAGGGCAGAGTGGCTGATCTCATTAACAGAAGGAGGATTTTCTTAGGATCATTAGCGGAAAGACTCTGCTGGCTGCTCAGATCTCTGCTGGCATCTACTGGCTACACAAACCAACGTCAGTGCTGAAAGAGAAGCGGGGAAGGTGGATCTCATTCATGTGAGCTATACCGGTTCTGGTGATGATTACACCAGCTATTACAGCCCATCAGGCTGTCAATTATAACATGCTAATTGCTCATACTTCATAAGTTATGCACAAAGCATTTGCTTTGAACAGAGACTTCATCCAGAGATTAGGAAGGGAGTGAAAAATAATGAGTTGAATGAATCTGATGATTAAATGAACGGCAAAACTACCACTGACTTCAGCTGGAACAGTACCTTCCATGTTTGTCATTCATCAAGACTTAATTTTTTCCTTCTAAGATATAATGCATTAGTTATGCCAGTGGCATGCATATAACTGCCAGATAGTACGGTACTCAAACTGAGGGTAAGTATGCTGGAAAGTCAACGAGGGACTGAAGAGCCCAAGGACTAATTTTTAATTTAGCTTTGACTGACATTGTCACTGGTATCCAGGGCTGAACTGCTGGTCTTCAAACCATGTGAGCTGCTATTTCTCTTATGCCCAAAATCCTGCACTGGGTAACCCATGTGATTTTTGAATTGGGGTGCTAAAAACCCTCCCAACATCCTTTGCAGAGTCCTTGTGCAAATGAGATTGCGATTCGCTTTGCATCCAGGCACATCTCAAGGCAGGAAGAAGGAAAGAAGTATTGCAGAGCCATGGCTGGAGGGTCAGAACCTCAAAGCCAATTTTGCCGTGTCTAAAACCTCGGTGTGTTGCTGCCTGCTGAGTTCTTCAGCCCAAAGAAAGGAGATCTCTAAGTGGGGTGACGCCAGCATGGGCATGTAAGAGGTGTGGAGCTGATGTCCCCATAGAGGCTTGGCCAGAAGCCACCTCCTGTGACCTTTTTTTACCTGGGAACAAGCAGCTGCAACCATGGGCAGGGTTTTCAGAGACAGGGTAAAAGAGTGGGATAAATCTTCAATCTCCATCTCCTGGATGAACACACGGAGCTGTTGTCGGGTACAAGGACAGACTGACATCATGGCTCATGAGCTAGCATGGCCAAGACCTTCTCACCCACTCTGCACCGTTGGTGAGAGGCAGCAACCTTCAGCACAGCTGGGACATGGCAGCATTTCAAGTACCGTTTTGTCAGGCAGCCAATATGTTTTGGTGTGTTTGTGTATATCTCTCTCTCTCCCTGCTGTTTGTGGTTTATTTAAGACACTTCACCCTTTGGTTCTATTTTTTTAAAACGTGCTTTTAAAAATGTGTCTGTAGAGACTCATGTACCCGACTCACTCAACAGTACTGTGATATGAGGAGCCGCTGAGGGAACTGGGGTTGTTTAGGCTGGAGAAGAGGAGGCTGAGGGGAGACCTTATCACTCCACAACCACCTGAAAGGAGGTGGTGGCGAGGTGGGTGTCTGTCTCCTTTCCCAAGTAACAAGTGACAGGAAGAGAGGAAACTGTCTTGAGTGGTACCAGGGGACATTTAGATTGGATATTGGGGAAAACTTCTTCACTGAAAGGATTATCAAACATCAGAACAGGCTGCCCAGGGAAGCGGTTGAGGAACCACACCTGGAGGGATTTCAAAGATGTATAGATGTGGGGCTTAGGGACATGGTTTAGTGGTGGACGTGGCAGTGCTAGGTTTCTGATTGCACTCAATGACCTTAAGGGTCTTTTCCAACCTAAACAGTTCCATGCTTATGAGGAGCACAGGACAGGCACAGTGTTAAAACACAGGCTGGCTTTCCATTGGAGCTGCGGCAGGTCTACGACAAAAAGGATCTGTTCAAAAATCTCCCCTTGCTACAGCCCAAGTTAGTGTTTAACAGACACATGCTAACTTGTGATGGCTCAAAGACAACAGCCAGCTGCCTTCATTCAGCTCCTCACATACAAGACTAACATACAGGCACTGGCCAGTGCCTGTAAAAAATACATCCGCGTTGTTCCAGGTTCACTACCACCTGCCGTGTTAGCTCACTCCTGGCGGCACGCCACAAGTCAGGCATCTTCCTCATTTTCTTAACCCAAGAACTATTCCTTAGCTCATCTACCCTGACCAAGTTTGTTCCAATTGGCAGGTAAAGCTTTTCTTGCACACAAAAAGTGCAAAACCCCCCTGTAAATCTGTGTGGTACTAAGGACAGGAAGGCTCTAAATGATAAGGGTCTGTCAAAGAACAGGCTCTGCTCAGAGCTGCAGAGGGACCAGGCTGAAAACAGTGACATTCTCTCTCCTACAACACAGACTTCATGCCGCAGTAAGGATACACACCAAACATGCTAGCTGAACCATGCCCAGAGGATCGGAGGTAGGGTGCCGTGCTGCGGGTGATACATGAGCTACGCGTGGTCTGCCTTTGCCTGCTGTCTGCACTACACAAGGCTGATGAGCACTGAGGCTGGACAGTTGCCCTTGCTTCTGTCCTCCCGGCATTACAGAGCACCGGAACTTACACGAAGCACTGGTGCTACACCTCATGGAGAAACGTCCCTTCTGGGAAGGCAGAACCCCACGGGTTCTCTTGGCAATCTCCTGGATTGTAGTTAAAGTCTTCTGTAGATAACATAAGAGTCAGTGACTAATGCAACTCAGGCAAATAAATCTCTTGAAACAGCTGTTCAAACAGCAGAGCGCTCTGTATGGCAAATTACCCTGCACCAATCCCTTGTCACCATCTGCCATGTACCTAGGTAAGAGTTAAATCTAATCTCATCATTCGCAACCACTTCTTTTGCTTTACAGGAGCCATACCTTGCTGCGGAAGGGCAGGTATGCGAGAAATTCCTGTCCTACCCTTCTAACAAGCCACTAGTGTTCACTCGCTGTCAAACAGCTTCTGGGAAAAGCTGTGGTTTTTCCGTACAGCTTCTCTCCGAAACGGTATGAATACACGGCGCAACTTGCAAAGTCCAGGATCTGCAGGGCGAAGGATCAGTGCGGAGAAGTCATCAAGCGGCAAATCTTTTCCGCGTGGACTTTAGAGGCATCACAGAAGGAAATTACATTAATACTCACAGCATGAAAAATGGCTGCATTAAAATTTCAAGAACAAATAAGTCTCTCTCTACTGTCACTCACCTGACAATTTTTTACAGAAGTTTCCTTCTCAAGGCTGGGCTGAGAATGATGCCAGGCTGAGACGCTTTAATCTCCTGCATAAAAGACAATTTATTTCTTGTCTCACTTACAAAATAATGACAGTAGGTTCACTTGGGTCACAAACAGTTGGAAAAGCAGGTAAAACAGTAACATTGTATTTTTAAAGCCTGTACAAGAGAAAACAGTGCCTGTCTTTCACATTTAAGTCTGCAAAGACAAAGGAAGGCCCCATCTTAGCTTCTGATTCAAAATACTGATTTAAGGCGTTAGGCCTTTAGACAAAAAATTTATACTGATAAATTCATACGAATTTATGCCATGCAATCACACTTCCACTGTGTTATTTTCCTTTTTTTCAATGGCAAACAGAGCTGGTTTTTAATTATACTCCAGATGGATTACTGCCATCAATGCAATAGTACCTGTTCTCTGCATGCACACGTGTCCACATGCTGAAGAGCGTACAAAGAGCACATGGAACTGCTTTACCTCTCCTTTCAGACACCCACCCCTCTCGCATGGCTCCTCTAAACAGTTATACTCCTAGAGATGTGAGAGACTGCGGATGAGCTCAAAAACACACACCTTGTGCACAAACTCAGTCTTACCATAGTCTACACCCACAGCCTTTTCCTCAGTCTGACAAACTGTCATTTCTCATATTCATAATATTTTAAGCTAACCGCATCTGCAAGAAAAAAAAAAAGGAAAAAAAAGAAAGAAAAAAAAGACGGCTGAAATTCTGACAACTGAGGTTTCATCTTCCTTTCCTTCCCTTCCAGTATAATACATCTTTCCTTTCACAACAAGTACTGTTTTGTTACGCTTGGGAATCTGGAAAAAAACAAACATGTTGTAATAGATCACTTTTTTCAGCCCGTCCTACAGTCTATGACTTTCTGACTATCAGCACTTCCACATATAATGGGTTAAAGCAACACTTTCCTGCCATGATGCGGTTTTCACAGTGCGGTGTTCTCAGAGTGTCTTCCAGCTGCCAGTGCTCAGCTTTCAGTTGCTTTTTTGGCACTTAATAAACAGCTCACACAGTCAGTCCGTTTGGGCTGTATTTCTGTGCCTGCCTCTTAGCTTCACTGTGGCACTTTCTGCAGGGCTGGAGCAAACACTGGTTTGTTCTTGCAGTCAAGCTCTTGTGCTGGCTGGGCTCGGCGGCTATCACCAGTGCATCAGGCCTGCTGAGAGGGAATGGGGGCCTTCCTTTCCCTGTGGGACTCTCGCTGCTCGCAGACTGGGTCGTCAAACCAGAGCTCACACAACGGAGAACGCACACCGTGGCTCACGCAGTCCCATCTCTCCAGTTTCCTGGTAGTCTGGCTGCAAAGGGCTCCAAGCGCGGGGGCTCCCCGCATTTCTTCAGGGAGACGGTCCTGGGGCCCGATGCTTCCCTCCTGGACCACCATCCCTTCAAAGGCTGGTGTCAACAGTGTCTGCTTTGGCCTGTAAGGCGGCCTCAGAGATGGTGTCCGGTTGTCCATCCCGACAGAAGAGTACAGCAGGGTTCTTGCAGGCCCACATGGCCACCTCTCCTCCGCTCGCCGGGCTGGAGGACGATGGGGCGCTGCCTGGGGGGCCGCTGTGCCGGTTGATGTAGCGCTCTCGGACGCGGTCAGCCCGGCTCCAGGGCTCTAGCTGGCGGGCTGGAACAGAGAGGTAGGCTGCCACGTTGTTCCTAGTCCTGTAGCCACCCTCACGGCTGCGCTGCAGCAGCACGGAGATGTTGGGGTTCCGAGCGGCATAGATGAGGGGGTTGATGGCGCCGTTGGCCCAGGCCATCCCGCTCGCTATGGCGTCCATGGTGGGCGAGAAGGGCAGGCGGCCGGCGGCAGCAGCCAGCCCCAGGATGCAGTAGGGTCCCCAACAGCAGATGATGGAGACAATCATGATGAGGACGGTGGTGGCCGTGCGCATCTCCCCGTAAGCCCGCAGCAGGTGCCCGTAGGTGGTGAGGGGCCGCACGCGGCTCTCGGCCAGCCGCACGGCTCGGCAGATGTTGTAGTGGCAGAAACACATGAGGGCGAAGGGCAGGAGGTAGCAGAGCACGATGAGGGCTGCGCCGTAAAGCGGACCCAGCCGGGAGGAGCCCCAGGGCAGCACGTAGACACAGCGGTAGGCCCCGGGCCGGGCCTCTCGCTGCCCTTCGCCCGCCAGCCCGTACCAGGGTCCGGCCAAAGCCAGGGCAGCCAGCCAGACAGCGGCCAGGAGCTGGGCGGCACGGCGTCGGCCCATCTTGTGTCGAGGCTGGCGGACGATGGCGCAGTAGCGGTCGAAGGAGAGGAGGGCCATGGTGAGGGTGGCGGCGATGCCCAGCCCAGCGTGGAGGGCGGCGCTGGCCAAGCAGAGGCGCTGCCCGAAGAGCCAGGCACCGGGCGGGCGGCTGAGCAGGCTGAGGAAGGTCAGGGGCAGGCAGAGCAGCGCACCCAGCAGCTCCGAGAGCGACAGCGACAGCACGAAGGCGTTGGTGACCGTGCGGAGCTGCCGGTGCCGGGCGATCACCAGCACCACCGCCCCGTTGCCCAGCGCCGAGAGGGCGAAGATGAGCAGCAGCGCCAGCGCCTGCGAGGCCAGCGCCG
>VWZZ01005174.1:167812-206526 GCA_013399095.1 Psophia crepitans | reverse complement strand
GGAAGCGGAAGTGGCGCGTGCGGAAGTAGCTCGGCGGAGGGTTCGTTGCCGGGTTACCGGGATGTTTCGCTCCGGTAGGATGGGGCGGGCCGGGCGGGGGGCACCGGTCCCGGCGGTACCGGCCTGGGGATGGGAGTGAGTGCGGCTGGAGGAGGCCGGGGGTGGCGTTCGGTGCCTCTCGGCTGCGGGGGGCCGCGGCGTGCGGGACGGGGCAGGCCGGGCCGGATCGGATCGGGGCGCCGCGGTAACGTGGGCTGCGCTCTCCCCGCAGCTGTGGACATCCAGCCCGCCTGCCTCGGGCTGTACTGCGGCAGGACCGTCCTGTCGGTCAACGGCTCCGTGGAGACCTACGGGGACTGCGGGGTAAGTCCGGGCGCGGGGCGGCCTGGGCGGGGGGATGGCCCCGCTCCACCCGGGCTGGGCCCGGCACCGGCAGCGCGGGCCGGACCACCCCGCAGGCTGATGCGGATCTCGCTGTACGCGGCACCGTGGCCCGACCCCGAGGTGCCTCGGAGATGAGGTGGAGATGAGGGCTCAAAGAGCGGGCAGAGCTCTCTTACCGAAAGCAGGAGCTGCTCAGCAAGGCGTTCCCCGAAGGAGGTGCTGAAGGCTGGGTGCTAAACCGGAGCTGAGTGGGGAGTCTGTGAAACCTGGAGCAGAGCGGGGTGGCACAGAGCGCTGTGCTGAAATCGCTCTGCCCCCTGATTTTATTGGAGTACTAAGGGAGAGCAAGATCCGGGGAGGGAGAGACTCTGGAGGTCAGTGGTTGTCAGCGGCCTGGTGAGTGAGCTTAGGGATGAAAGGGAGGTGGTGTGACAGTGGGAGAGGGAAAGGGAGTCTTGGATGAGGTCTTTTAAACATGCTTCACCTTTGTTTGTATTAAAAAATAAAGGCCAGAGAGAGCACGGCCAGTGTAAGCTGAGAAATCACTGCGGTTAATGTTTCATCTCTTTGCATTTCTTGCCCTGGTACTACTTCAAAATTTTTTCCCAGGAACTGCAATGGTGCGTTACTGGCACTCACATGGTTTGTAAATACAGCCTCTGCTTTTTGTAGGTGTGCCCTAGAGGCCAAAGAACCGATGACAACAAAATCTGCCGGGAATGCATGGGGTCTCCGGACCGCTATGACTGGCTGTACCTTGGCTTCATGGCCATGCTTCCCCTGGTTTTACACTGGTTCTTTATTGAATGGTATTCGGGGAAAAAGAGGTTCGTATACCGTTTCTTCAGGTCGGTTATTTAAAATTGGAGATCTTGTATCCATGAGTATCAGATCTAAGATGCTGAATTGAACTGTCCTGCAGTCCATGCTGTTGGTTGAGCTGATACAGTAGTACATGAGCTTTGGGCAGCTGGAGGGGGAGTTATTTACAAATGTAAGAGTCCTGCAGGTCTTTTTGCCAGTCAGTGCCCTCAGGGCATGGTCTGTGCTCCTTAATGTGGTGGTACCCAGCCGACTGGCAATTTGGGCTCTCGACTGCTTTTCCCAGTAACAGGCGAGAATGTGTCATCCCCTCTCTCCTGGGCCAGACCTACCACCTGCAGAGGCCCCCATCAGCAGTGCTGTGCACGTGCAGCGAGAGCGGGTTTGAGATTTCTCTTTAGGAATATGTATCCTGAGTTTTGGTCCTGGTAGTATAGTTGGTGTAACCATCGTGCATCGAGGAAGTTGTGTAAAAAGGGGGTTTAAAACCACAGCTGCATGCGGCCGTTAGGTGTTAGACTGAATCTTTTAAGAAGTCATGTCTCTGGAGTGTGCAAAACACTGAAAACACAAAAGCATACGGGACTGATAGAGTTTAATGTATGAATGAACCATCTTTAAAGAGGACTTGCAGGTTTGAAAATTTTGCTTATATCGTATGTAACAGTGTTATCCCTTCTGAGATGCGTGGTGTCCTGCCCTCACTGCTGCTTTCTTTGAAACTGCAACAGCCTGAGCGCTGCTGTCCTGACAGGGTGCTTGTGCTACAGCAAGCTTTCATTTAAGCAGCTGGAATGTTGTTCAGCCACATCTTATGCACTAGATCATCTGAGGTGGTAAATAACCTTGGTCACGGGGAATATTGACTCTGTAGAAGGTTCTGTACTGCACAGGCCTCCGTATTTTAGTTTGCATTTAGATTTCCGATAGTGTTAGCAAAATAGTAGTGAATCTGTCTCTCATTCTTCAGTTCCAGCGCCTTGTTGCAGCACATCACTGCCTTGTTCGAGTGCAGCGTTGCAGCAATTGTTACGCTGCTTGTCAGCGACCCCGTCGGCTCTCTGCATATCCGCTCCTGCAAGGTGAAGAAGCTTTCGGACTGGTACACGATGCTTTACAACCCAAGTCCCGACTACATCACCACAGTGCACTGCACTCACGAAGCAGTCTATCCCCTGTGAGTGTAAAGGCTTTTGTACTCCTGTCTGTCCCTTTTTATACAAGCGTGTTTCTGTCTGTGCCTCTTCTCAGAGCTGCAAAAAGCATTCAGATACAACTCGGACCAATGACTATCAATCCTCTGAAGTCTTTCCAGGCACTGAGCTGTTTTATGAATGAAACAGTAAGACCTAACGACTTCCTGCGTCACCAAAGAAGGTGACATAGTCTAGATTATTTAGCTGTGAAGCATGAGACTTAATTTTTTGTTCCCCTTTGCTGCATCTTGACTATTTCCCCTAGGAAAAGTGAGCTCATTGTTCTGTGTTTATGTACTTTGATTGTAAATTCTTTAGTATTCTTTGGCTGTAACCCCAAATTGCCAGTTTCTGAGTTGAGTCTGCAGGAGAAAACGAACTGTGCATTCTAAGGAATTTATCTTTTTTTTTTTTTTTCCCCCAGGTACACCATTGTGTTTATATACTACGCCTTCTGTCTTGTGTTAATGATGCTACTACGGCCTCTTCTGGTGAAGAAAATTGCCTGTGGTTTAGGAAAGTCAGATCGATTTAAAAGCATTTATGCAGCGCTGTACTTCTTCCCTATCCTCACCGTGCTTCAGGCCGTTGGAGGAGGCCTGCTCTGTGAGTTCTTTCCTAATAACACTAACACACACCCCTACGAACACACACTAACAAATGGCTTACGGGAGGGAAGGCACGTGACACTCCTTTTGCTCTGAGAATAAGGACATTGTTTAAGGTTACTGGGAGGAGTCTTGCTGAAAAGATTGCTCGTTTCTGCCCTGTCCTAACCAGGCTCCTGCCCAATGCTGCTTTGCCTCTGTCCGTGCTGCTAGGGGCTGTGCCTTTCCCGAAAAGGGAACAGAGGAGGTATGAGGGGGAATTACTTCAGAGCGAGTTAGTCCCGCTTTCTGCCAAGGTAGAGTTTGTCTGATTTCAGAGATGGATTAAAGTTTGGGGAGATCAGCTGTTTTTGGTTTAGCTGCCAGCATACTTATCACATGGAGGGGATGGGTGCCACAAAACCCCCACTCAGCCTGACTACTTTTCTAATTAGCTGCCTCTTTCAATTAGTGATTAGTATACAGTAACTCCACCTAGAAATAGGAGAAAAAGTTTGAAAACCTAAGGCTGAAGCGTTGAACAGTTGTGCTTGGCTGACCCTTGCCGCTGCATTTGATGTGACGATAAGAGGTGGGCTATACTCGCTCAGTTTTCTTCACGCCCATGGTTATACATGGAAAAACTGTCTCTGCTGAAACGTATATAGCACATTCTTTTTCCTGCTAACATGTTCAATGTTTTCCTTTAGATTACGCCTTTCCTTACATCATACTGGTGTTGTCTTTGGTCACACTGGCTGTGTACATGTCTGCTTCTGAAGTGGAGGTGGGTAAACGTGTTTCCTGTGTTAAAACTCATGATATAAAATGCTTGAAAGAGCAGACACCTCTTTGTCTCTTGCTTATTCTGGTCAGCGTATTCTGTCTTTAAGCCTCTTCCCTTATGACTTCTCCTCTTAGCTGGAGGAAGCTCCTGCGGGACTTTCCTCTTGTGGTGTGCTGACAAACTGTGTTATGTGCTAGAAGGGCTCAAACCCAGGAGGCTTCATACGGTCTCTGTGCAGAACCTGTAGCATCTCTTTAACATCAGGTACTAGGTGACGGGCTGAATGCTAACAGGATACTGTGTTTATTTTGCAAGTCTTTCAAGGATCTTCTTGTCAGGAAGAAAAGACTTGTCGTCCTCTTCAGCCACTGGTTACTTCATGCCTATGGAATCATCTCCATTTCCAAACTGGATAAGCTTGAGCAGGACCTGCCGTTGCTTGCCTTGGTACCTGCACCTGCCCTCTTCTACTTGCTGACAGCGAAGTACACCGAGCCATCGCGCATACTCTCAGAAGGTGGAAACGGACATTAAAAGGAGCCCGTGCCAGCAATGCTGTCCTAATGACCTGGATTTGGCGATACGTAACGATTTGGAAACTTCTGGTTTAAAAGAAGTTATTGATATACAAGACTTCGAGGTGAAACGCCTCTGACTGAGACTGTATAATATTAAAAAGTTGCACTTTGTATTCTTCATAAGTCTCTGGTATAGAGCGAAGGGACTGTCTTTGTGTCTATTTATCACTGTGAATCTGTATAAAAAGCTTGTGACACATTCTTGCACAGCAGTTTGCTTGTATATGTTTATTTCCGAATACACCGTTTGAGGTGTTTTTGAATAAAAGAGTAGAGCCTGGTTTTCAGTTGCCTTTCAATAAAACAAATAGAGCTTGACTATACCACAGAGCTTGGTTTTCCATCTCCTGCTGTAGCTTCTATCCCTCATCAGTGGAAATAAGACTTTCATCTTCCCTCCATCAAAAAATTAATTCCTCGTGCTACTTTAGTCTGACTGTTACGAAGGAGAGAAAGTACGTTGTAAAGTTCTCTATAAAGTGTAGTTTATTTTCTGTGTACTTCATGTATGGAAGTGAATCATCTGTTCCTGGAGATGATTAAACAGTAGTAGCCTTCCCCTTCTTTAAAGAGATACCATTATCTCTGCTCTAGATTATTCAAAATCTTTCTGTGAACACCTTGATAACAGTTGCTAAAACTTTCCAGGCTGTTCAGAAGTGAGGTTTTGGCCTTGCTGAAGCCAAATACACACTGACAAAGACTCCTGTCTTCTCTCTGTATTATTGAGGAAGAGACCCAAAGCGTAGATCCCATATATTCATTACCAGTAACTTGCTGCTAGGGAGTCTAGAAAACAATGCAGAGCAGTGGAAAGAATTATAGGATGGTCTTCTTATACCTAAACTCTTCTACGGTATGTATTACTGGCTGCAGCCGTGCAAATAACTCTGCATTTCTATATTTAAGTAATGCCTTTTTATTCTATTGCTTACCAATGTTGCCAAGGGGCTTTCAGAGGTGTCATCTCAGCCTGCCTGCCTCAAGATGTCACTCTCCTCTTTCTCCATAGAAGGTTTGATTTCGTTATGTCTGTATGCCTTTTCTGGTAGCTTTTTTTTTTGCTGTGAAATGCCAATTGACAGGTTCACTGCTTCTAAAATAGCGTGCAAACAAGCTGGGTCTTGCATGTAGAAGTAAGATTTTATTTAGGGATTAAGGAAGGAATCGATCTTCAGGAAATCAAATTCTGTCTACACTGCTACGTACAATATGAAATTTGCAGACAGACTAATCTAGAGGACAGTTCTGTAAGTACGGGCTTAAAACTCGTGTTAAAATACCATTTCCATCACTGACAAAGTACTGTCAGCATGTTTTTCTTTAAAACATCCTAAACACAGGTCTCTCTCTACATTTGCTCAGCTGTCACATCCGTACCGGCACAGTAGGCCTGTGAGCAGCCAGGGCAGCACCGTGCAGGAAAAGCCACTTGCAAAGGTGCAGTACTTACACGGTACATTTTCTGGGCCTGTCTGTGTACGGACTATGTGCATTGGGTTTAAATGTTGGGCTGTAGCTTGTTCTTAAAAAGAAAAGTAACAACAACCCTCAGGAAATGTGAGCTGTAGAAAAGAGTACATCTTTTGCTAGAGCTTCCTGTGTTGATTTTGCAGGCTGCAGAATGAGGGACTGTGTTACAAGCCGCGCTCACAGGAGGGCAGGGCACCCCACAGCCCGCGCATGGCATACCCAAACACTGACCTTCCTGCCGGGCTCCAGTGCTTCAGCAATACCTGCAATGTAAAAATACAAATTAATAAATTCTTTTGTATCACCTTCTCTCACTAGCATTAAAAAAAAAAATATGTAATGCCAGCCAGAGAGTTCGGTGGATGCAGCTAGAGAAATACACGCAGTTTGGCATGACCCAGCGATGTGTTTGTGCAGGCTCCTCGTGAGGAAACGTGCCCTGCACGTTTCACACAGAAAATAATCCTGGCACTGGCCTTCAGATGAAGCTGGATTCTCTTCTGCTGTACGTTCACCATCCTTCCCCGCTTACCTGACTTCCTCCCAGGGACATTCCCTTCCTCTCTGAATTCCTCACTCCTCTCCATGGTTTCTCGCCACATTACCCAGACCCAGTGATTTGGAAGCAGCCTGCAGGCCGTAGCCTTCCAGCTTTAGTATGTTTAAAAAAACCACATTCTGTAACGAGATGATGGTCATACAGTGACCAAACCTGCGACTCATTACAAATGAGACCTGTGTAAACCAACAATAAAGCAGATACCTACAGGTTTGAGTTAAAGGCAGGCCCTCAAGTGATTTGTATGCACCTAGGGCTCCTGTGTAATATCACCCCTCTCCAAGACAGCAGTGTAGAATATCGTTCCTTTAAATGGAAACAGCAGTACAAATTGCCCACATGTAAAATTCTAAATAACAGAAACATTCATTAACTGTATAGTCCTACAGCGATAACCATGCAACCACAAGCTGCGGGAGTTGGGGTCTGTTAGTTTTATTAATCCTTTGTGGAAAAGCAAACATACAGTTCTGGAAAGATCAGCAATGCTCAGACTACTTTACAGCCCCCTCACTGTTTTTATCACAACCCTTTAGAAAGTGGAAATGAAAGACGACGATATCCAGGCTGTGTTACAGAGCACACCTAGTTCTTCTGATAAATGTAGCGCTAAGTCTCACTCTGCAGCAGGGGGATCGGAATTAGCACGGCTGTACTGCTTGTGTTTTATCACAAACTGCTAAGTATTAACATACTCTGGGATTTAAGAAAGAAAAAAAAAGAGTGGAAAAGAAAAAGTTTAGTGTATCTTTCGTTGATCATCCATTCTAGATTTTTTTACAAACAGCGAATCCAGTCCTTCCAGCTTGTTTTGGAGCCTGCTATTTATATCACCAATCTTTTCCTCTCGTTGTTGAATTTTTGTTGTTAGAGCTGCCATTGCATTCAGTATTTCCTGCTCCTTCTCCAGGAACTCCTGTAATGACACAGGGTAGAATTTCTTTGTCTTAAAAAGAAAAAAAACAAACATCTCACAAAATGTTAAGAGACTTGTTTTGCTTATCTTGTTTTCCCACAGCATGACTGGCCGCCGGACCTGTAGCTCTGCAGGAAGGTGCAGAGTTTTTCATTAACTACCCAGTCCTTGCATGAAAAAAGCAAAGTTTTTCCTTTCTAATGGAATAATTGGTGAAAAACTTTCTTACATGATAGTTTGGTTTAATTCCTGTTCAAAATGAAAGTTGTCCCCAACTGGAAAAGCATTAAAAGGCTGATGACCTGAATGTAGACCAGCAACAATTTGTTAGATAGAGAGAGATTGAACAGGCTTAAGAAAGAATTGAATATAAAACCAGCAAAAGGAACAATACCGGGAAAAAATATTTTTATAAGCAGGACTTTTATACAATGCTGGAAAACACAGGTTTGATACTTTGCCTCTGTATCACTTCAAATATTGTAGTGTCTTATTTGCAATATGATTTTTTTTAATGTGGTAAGTGAAATATATTTATGCAAAACAGTACAATAGAAAACTGAAATTCACCTTTTGAATAAAGCTCTCCTCTGCCCATCCCTTCCGAAGAAGATCTACAACAGAGTCAACAGTTAAAATGTGGTAGATTGCTGTGCTAAATACATAAGGAATGAAAGATATTCCTTAAAAAATATCACTTTGTTTTGAAATCATTATTAACATATTACCACGAAGCACTGCTAGGTCATTCAGGATTTTGACTGTGGCTGACTTGTGGCTTTCTGCTTCAGAATTCATTGCAAAAATATCTTCTTTTATCTGTGCAATGAACTATGAAAAAAATAATTACAAGTGAGTAATTCGTCTAAGTTCTTCTAAATGATTTCCAGTTTCACTCTTTCTAAAGAGATCAATAAGAATAAACTGAGTTTTAGCTTACAGAAATACAAAGGTCAATGTACTCCTGTGGACACGCTTTCTCAACAACCACATCCATCTCATCTCGTTTAACAAATTTTAACAGTTGCCAAAATCAACAGAAGCCAGCTATGTCTGTGCTACCAAATAAAACGGATGAGGACGCTGAGGACAGCCGGAGCAGCACAGGGCGTGTGCGAACAGGGAAACTTTTCTTCACCCACTCCCCCAAAATGGGATGGAGTTGTTCACGTTGGCTCAGCTCCACCAGCACCCAGCTTGTGCTGTCCCAGGTTTGGCTGAGATGGGTTAGGTGGCCCAGGTCAGGCACAATAAACAGCATTCCCTGGCGCGATACAGGCATCAGAAGATCAAAGCTTCTCGGGTTGTGTTGGTGAACTCAACATGAGGAGAGGGATGTTTGCAGTGTAGCCAAGAGTTTTCCTCCTGAGGGAAGCCTTCATTTCCATAAGGGTATAATCAGAGCTGCAGAGTAGCTCGTACCGAGCCCCGCAGTGCTAGCATGCACAGGCTCAGGCAGCTGCCCTTGCGGCAGTAGAACTCTGCGCTTGCAGGCAGCAAACGGCACACAGGGTTCAGATCCTCTCAGAAATTTAGTGCCCATGGGCTGCACAAATGTGGGTTCAGGTCTGAACGGCAGCCTGGTCGCAGGTGGCAATAAGACCACTTTTAGGATCCTTCGCATGTTTTAGGGGAAAGGAGGTTCTACTACGCTGGTAATGTGGGGCCTGAAAGGTATACAGGATATTTTCAAAAGCACATAATCCAAATTGCCCTGGCTTATTCTACACCTCACATTCATCTCAGCCCTCTTCCTGTGGCAGGAAGGCCTTTTCCTACAGTCCCTGACTGAATGCAGAAGATATACAGTATTGATTATGCCTCAGGGAGATGCCTTGCCCTTGGATTTTCCTCTTTGTTTCCTTCCAAATTAAACACAGCCCCACACATCCATTTAGAAGCCCAGGTGTGCCCTGTGCTGTTTATGTTTCATCACCTTCCACGGCTAGTTCTCTGTGAAATGAAGAATGAACAGACAACTTCGTACTGAGAAGGAACACTGTCAAGCTTCCATATACTCACTAATTTGAATCTGCAGTTCTCAGTGTTCACGATGTCAAGTTTCCTGTTGATCTCATAGATGTCTCGTTCTAGCAGCTTCATACTCTCTGTACGATTTTTCAACTGGCCAAGTGCAGCATCACGCTTGATCTGCAATTTGTTCCTCAGGTCCAGCTGTTAATAATAAAATAGTCACTGCTAAGTGATCTTTATATGGGAGCTTTGAATTTAAAGTGAAAAGAATTTTTGTTACGTGGCAGCTTCCATTATAAAATTTCAAAGTACAATCTGGGACACGTATCTATGACCTCCTACCAATGAGAAGGAAGAAATAGAGAGCAAGGAAGTGATTGCTCGTGGTCTACAAGAAAGGAACCAGCTCTGGCATGAAGTGACCCTCCTGCTGCAGGGCCACCCAATGGCAGGAGCATCACTGTTCTGTCGCTGGAAGCTCAGGCGCACACAACTGCGTTGTACTACTCCTGTTCTTAAATGGTTGGAGAAACAAGCCTTCCTTTTCTGCATAGATACAATTTCTGTGTTGATGTGGCTTCTGTGGAGCTCTTCAGAGGGATTTGCCCATTACCAGAGCACTTTGGCACAAATCCCGATCAGCCCCATAACAGACCCCTTTATGTAGTTTATTGAGCTTGTCTTACGCTTCACAGTGACTAAAGATACCTTAATTCTTGCTGTTAACAGCAGAAGGTATGACTGTGCTCCTTTTCCACCTCAAAGTTTTGTTCTGACAGAGAAACAGAAAGCAAAACCAATCTCCTTGCTTGCCTGGGACTGAAGCAAGCTCTGACCAGGCTGCCTGATGCCCCTGCAGTACGTACTGGGACTGGTTGTGCATGGACCATAGAAATGGCCAGTGAGGCACAGCAGGTCTGACACGCACTGTGGCGACCGCACTCAGGCCCGCCCGCTGTAGCGGGTCTGAGGGTGGCTGACGGGCAGAGTGACCGTGCGACACTCTGGGAGCAGCAGATGTAGCGTGCCTCAGACATTTTGAGCCACTGCAACTACCCCACAGCTAGAGAAGTTTCTCTCTCCTCACAGTGGTGCTGATTGAATGGCTGAAGTCAGAAAAGAGAAATACAGGTGAAGAGGCAAGGACACAGAAAGGTTTTTCAAATATGAGCTGCGGAGGTGGCAGAAGTTCCTGCCCTAGCAGCAGCAAGCGTCTCGGTGGAAGCAGGTTCACAAATGCCCTTGGTTCACCAGCTTCTTTTTGACTTGCTCACGTGCCTAAGGAATGCAAAATCAAGCACAAGGGGAGCTTGATATAAATGCTGTGTTACAGGCTGAGCTGAGGTCTGAGGCATCCCCACAGCAATAGGGAGGAAGGTATTGTCTCCCACAGTCCCAGTCTCCATGGGTGCCTGGTTTTTACTGGGAGGAAATAAAACTGCTGGTGGAAACTATGCAGAAACAGTACAGGTAAATTTTTAGCTATTACCGTATCCTCCTTGAGCTTCCCAGCAGTTTTGATTGACTGCTGAATGGCTTTTTTGACTCGTACCTCTTCATCTTTCTTTTCTACAAAGCAAGGAAAGGGTTTTTAGACAGTGTCAGGACTGAACATTCAAGTTAAGCTGTTATAAATAAAACCAGGTTCTATCAGCAGGTTCACTCATCTGGCATTTTTTAAAAATGCTTCACATTTATATTATGGCCATGTCTACAGAGTCCAGGTATTGCAAAGAGCTCAGTTTATACTTGTTTCATAGATCACGAGTCACAGGCAAAGGGCTATGGCACACTGGTTTTGGAAACAGCAAGAGAAAGCCCCACTATGTAGAGGAGCTACTTAACACTTACCTAAAAATGATCTCCTCAGTTCTTCATATTTTGTATACTTCTGTTCTCTTTCTCTCTGGGTTTGTTCCAAGCTTAGCCTGCTTGTGTTTAATTCTTGTTCTTTTTTAAGCAGATTTTCAGTTGTGGTTTTGATGTCATTCTTTAATGAAACTAAATATTAATCAATAATCTATCTAAACAGCATTTAATGCATAAATAATTCAACATATCCAGAGGGGGAAGAAGAAAAAAAAAGGAAAAAAACCCCAAAAACACAGAGAAAATAATTCTGGAAGTGAGCCCAAAAGGTCGTCTTAGTCCCTATCTCTGCTGTATAGCAGAATCAATTAGACCTAAGTACCCATGACAGATGTTTGGTTTGTCCTTAAAAACCCTAGTGGTAGAGTGACCATGCCTCAGACAACTGATTTCAGGGGTTTACTCTTTCTGCTGTCAATGCTTAGGGTCTGACTTTCTCTTAAGTTACATCTGTTCTCTTCCCCGTTATTTGTTTCAACAAGTGGATGAGGAGAAAAGCTTATCACCTCACTATCAATTTTTGTTTGTTTAGCAGTTACTACCATGCCTTCTGTTAGATTTACCTATTGAAAATGGAAAGGCTGCACATCTTTTGTTTCTGATCATCTTTACTTAACTCCTCTTGTACCTCAAAATAATCTACATCCTCCGTAAATAAGGTGATCAATACCAGACACTGTATTCTAGATGTGTCCTACCAATACCAGGTAGAGCAGAAAACTTACCAAAAAAGCCTTGCCAGGCTCTCTGCCTCTATACAGACTGGTTTGACAGTTGTCTTTTCCATTACTACAGATCTTTGTGGACTTTTGTTCACCTGGTCAGCTTTAGTCCTATTTATCACTGCCTAAGCACCTCCCTTATGATGAATTTGTACAGGCAACTGTTTCTACCTAAACACAAAAATGTGGATTTTTTTTTTTTATTTTGACCTTTTTTTCCCAGAATTACTTCTCCGTCTTGCCAAAATAATTCTGAATTATAGTTCTGCCCTGCAGAGCGTGCTCCCGCTCGTATTGTGTTTCTCATCTGCAGATACAATAAGCCTTCACTCTATCCTGTCACTTGAGTCACGAAGGGAATTACAGACTAATTCCAGTCTGAGAGCAGAGCTCCTGCAAACTGACAGTGACCATTTTTCTGTTTGGTCAGTAAAGCACGGGTCACTATTATCTAGGATGATTTTCCAACTGTTTTTGTACTTCAGATTCATCAGCCTGGAACAGAGACAACTGAAGAGACACGCAACAAAGGTGTGTAAAGTCACACACCTTTGCTGGAGAAGATGAGAAGGCAACAGTTATTCACTGTTTCTCTTAACACAAGAACTGCAAGATGCCAATAAACTTTTGAGACAGCAGGTTTAAAACAAAAGAAAATTCTTGTCCTTATTAAATATATTACGTTACAGGTTTTTATGGAGGATAAATGTATATGTGAGATAAATGTATATGTGAGCTAAAAGAATCAATCAGTGATAGGAGAATATTGCACTGAAGATCCAGCATAGCAGAAAATTCCATCAAAAGCTATTAAATGCAGATACCGTCTCCATCCAAAGAAGTTCCTGACACTTCATTTATCACAGAAATTACGCAGAAGAAGGGCCATTCTATATTTGACTGTTCTTACATTACTTTTCCAAGCAGGACTATTGATCACTGCACAAGACAGGATCCTGGTAGGACCAACATTGTGTCTTACCCAGTGTGGCTATTTTGGGAACTGACGTAGATTTGAGCTTCACTCACCAATTCTTCATGTGCGCTTAAATACCATCATGAATAGCTCAGAAATGGCTCCTGCCACTTAACTGCGTGAAGGTGAATTTCATTAGACTCAGATGATCTGAAGGCATCTGAGTTCCGTAGGTACACTTGCTAACTGGTTCCTTCCTTATCCTTTCCTGTTATGTTATTTCTCTGATGCTGGCATTAGTATACAAAGTATTTGATTCTGCTGATCCATCAGTGAAGCAAAACAAACGTAAATATTTCCTTGTCTTACCACAAATATGGAGTGTTTTCATGTTATTCCACATATCCTTCTCCGGCTTGACCTGTCTCATGTTGTTGCTCCATGCCCAGCCGGAAGCATATTTTTTCCATCATACTAATATTTGATTAATGCAAATGTAACTACAATGCTCCTGGATCTGAGCTGGACATCCCCCTGTAACAGGGCTGCACAGGCTTATCAGCCTGAGAATCTTTGTACTCTTATATCAACACAGGGAAGAAGAACTATTAATTCTTAAATACTGAGCAGATCATCACCTAAACACCATTACAAATCTGTACATTTTGATCTTTCTCTGTCTTACTCCTTAGCTTTAAAAAAAATTCAGACCTTTGGTTTCAAAGAACAAAAAAAGTCTAATTCAATGTATGTGCATCTGTCAGCACAGTGGAATCTCATCTTGATTAGGGCCAAAGGAACACAAGTCACAGGTTAAATGATTTTTCAGTGGAAAAGTGCATCTCTTCGCCTTTGCTGCAATAGGTAAAAACACAGAAAGGGAAAACAGGAACAACCTATATAGACTGGGAGACTTGAAGAACGATGTTAAGAAAGAGACAAGATGATAGCTAGGAAATAAAGCCGTACAAAGAAATGAAACTGGGCCCAGGATGTGAAGTAACACCATTAACAGGATGTTAATGTCAAACGCTGCACCACTTGGTTTTAGTCCCTCTGAGACTCTGAAGTCAGGTAGGTCATATGCACTCCTGTGATCAAAGACTAGAAACACCAGAAAACCTCAAAGTACAGACGTTTGGATATGTTCATGAGCTGCATTTTTTTATTATTTTTTTTAAGGATTGTAGCAGAAGGATGGGTAAAAAGAATGAAAGAAATGGAAAATATGGAGGAGAAGAAAGAAAATGGCTCCCCTGGCAGAAACAGGTATGTGAAGAAGGTGGTGAAAGAAAGGTGATCTGACTGTTATTTCTATGGACTGCTTTGGTATCATGCACCACCATGATGCTCCAGACAGAGCAGAATGAACCTGACCTGACATGACACTTACAAAGGAATTTATTCCTCTTACACAGACCAGCTCCTTAAGACAGCATTCAGACAGAATCATTCTGCAGATGAAAATAGTGGCGAGCAAGTGCAAGAAAACACCAAAAGCTCTAAAAACAAAATGGGGAAGAAAAAAGCGCAAACTTTAATTGTTTCATCAAAATGGTAGGAAATTCAAACAAAGTAGGAGAACAGTTAAAAAAGGATAAAATATTAGAGTCTGTCACTGAATGAAAATAAACAGTTACAATTACTTTTTCAACGTAGCTCTGTCCAGGCCACAAAGGAAAGGACAACCCTCTGATAACAATGTCATCAGCAGTATTTTAGATGAGGGAAAAACTCTTTTAGAACGGATCAAATTGAAGAAAAGACAGAGAAAGTGTGGAGATATATTTAATATCTCTTTTGTTTATTCTGTGTACCTCAACTGCCAAGAGCAAGCACGAGAATGAATCCAGCACAACTGTTTACTTTGCAGTGATAGTCTCAGCCCTGATTTTTAGGGAAGCTTGAACTGTTTTGTGACCATAATTGTCTTTCATGATAGCATAGAATCACAGAACGGTTTGGGTTGGAAGGGACCACAAGGATCATCCAGTTTCAACCCTCCTGCCACAAGCAAGGACACCTTCCACTAGACCAGGTTGTCCAAAGCCCCATCCAACCTGGACTTCAACACTTCCAGGGATGGGGTAAGATAATTCCTACACTCCTGGCACCTGATTTATCCTATGTCAAATGAGACTGTTGACCAAGAGTCAGACAGATAGAGCATATGCTATATACCAAAGATCAGAGAAGCACTTGAAATCTTTGAAAGCTCTGCATAGTTCATATTCAGCATTTCAGTGTCCTACTTACTTTGGGAAGAAAGCTCATCAGTGTTTTTAAGAACATTGACACTAAGTAGCCTTGGGTTATGTCCTGTACACAGTATACAAGATGCCTTGTACATCAGTCACTCCAATAGATTTACAACAACAATAGTTGAGAGGAGAATTGGACCAGTGTCTAAAATCAAGCTGTCATATTTCCATCAGTGTTGGCCTGTTTACCCAAAAATGATGAAACACATTCTACATTAACAGGTTACACATTGGGAGGCTCACTACCAAGCTAAACTGGATGTATCTCGGAACGGAATCTGGTCCTGTGAGTATTTTTCTTTTAAAACAGGAGGCAGCCCTTCAGAGAAATACCTTCACTGCATCCTTTTGACATAGATGCCCATATGTACATGAATATATATGTATGTGCATAAAAATATATGGATGTATACTGATTCTAGCATCTCAATCTCAGGGACTTAAGTGCTCTTGAGCATTTAAAAGAAAAAAACCCAACCAAACANAAAAAAAAAAAAAAAAAAAAAAAAAAAAAAAAAAAAAAAAAACCAAAAAAAAACAAAAAAAAAAAAAAAAAAGAAAAACCCAAAACAAAACTGAAAAAGTAGAGAATTTTCTTGAAACAACTACTGACATATAGGTCAAATTTAAGTTTAGCTCCAATGAGCATAGCTGCAATGAAGTGCAACAAACACTGCCAATTCATTAATCAGAAATCTTCCCAAGGTTAATAAAGAAAAACAAAACTTACCTCCAGACATTTTATTTTGTTAGCAAAATCCTCATTATAATTCCTGTAATCATTTTCCCTCTTACTTGCTTCTTCACTCAGGGCTTTGACTTGGTTTTCAGACTGAAAAAGCTCTTTCTCAAGGTCTTCAATCTCATAATGGAAAGCAAAATTAAGGTCAGTGATTTCTAAAATACATAATGTCTACCTGGACCACTCAGAAATAAGCAATTAGATCAAAATGAGAGCAATCTACATTGAAAACTCAACATCTGCCAAGATAAATAACCGCTTTCAAATTGTTACTAATAGGAGTTAAGGTCAGAACACAGAATCACAGAATGGTTGAGTTTGGAAGGGACCTCTAGAGGTCATCTTGTCCAACTTTCCACTTCAAGCAGGGCCACTTAGAGCAAGTTGCCCCAGACCATGTCCAAATGGCTTTTGAATATCTCCAAGAATTGAGATATTTAGCTCTTCAGATACTGAAGATCTTCAGACCTGATATCATATTTAATAACTTACAAAGAATTGGCCCTCAGAGGTTACTTGCTTAGGTATCTCTTTACTCTGATGATGTACAGCATGAATGTATCATAACACTAGACGTAACGTGTTATAATACCTACTGTTTAACATACCTCCAGAAGTAGTTCAGCATGCCTTTTTTTACCAGCCTCTATTCTTTCGTTCACTTCTTTATTTATACTCTCCTCCTCTGAGAAAAAGAGTTTTCTCTGCTTTGCAAAGTACAGTAGCTTCCACTGAAGCATTACTCTGGTGACAGATACATAAGCAGAAATAAGTTGACATTGGGAGAAAAACAGAAAAAGGAGACACAGCATTATCAGAGGTACTGCGAGATCAGAAGACTCAAACGTATCTCCCATAACTTCAGGACTACAATCAAAGTGGTTCAGACAGGAGTTTGGGATCCTGAAAGAATCTAGGAGTTGCATAAAAAGACGTTAAAACCTTTTAAAGTGACTCTGTACTGAACATGGGGAAGGAGTCTTAAGGTGACTAGTCTCACTTAAGTGCCTAAAATTAGTTATCATAACTCTGGACCAAATAATTTGCTTAATTTAGTTTAGCAAATTGGAAGGCTGGGAGGGAAAAGATTTCACATTCATAAAACCCTGAGGTTTGTAAACTATGAAGAAGATAAAAAACAAAACTGATACGAAACCAAAAAAGACACTACCTGTCTATAGGGAAAGGCAAACTGCAAAAAACCCTATTCTTAGGCATCAAAAGAACAAGATTTTAGAAAGACATCTTAATACAAGTAAGAGGGAAAAGCAACACTGGGTTTTTTTGATCAAGCATGATTGTTTTTTGAAGACAAAAATACAACATAATATTCAAGGAAGAACCAGACCAGACTAGATGATCAAGAAACCTCCAGATCTGTTTGTAAAATAATTGAGAGCTGCAGAGGTAGCGTGAAGTAGCTGAGCAGACAATGGATTTATTTTGGAGAGTACCCTATCATCTGTAGGGGGCTAAGCACTTTCTGGATCCAGTGTTAATGCTCTGAAAAGAAGGTATCTCCATATTGTTGTGGAATGATAGCACTTCAAGAACCAGACACACGAAACAGAGATACCACATGTACCAGACACACTGTTTAGACAAACTGTATGAGCAGACCCCCAAGAGCTTCAATTAATATCTGAAGGTTGCTGAAAAACTCAAAACTAGCAGGAAAGCTTTATATCACTAACTCCAGCTACAATCATTCCCTTAGATTTATCCAGCTCGAGGCTTTTTCTATAGGTACTGCACACCACTGTGGGTAGACATGTTTATATTAAGAGCAGTGCAAATCACTTCATGGCGGATGTTCTGAACATAGAAAAAAAATAACCCTTAGTCTTTTTGTGGCCTTTGTGTAACACGCTCTTATAATTCTCTCCAAAGGTTTCCTAAAAAAGAGATTCAGTGGAAGACACAGCTAAACTAAGGAAAGATATGTAAGTCCAAGGAAGAAATATTAAGTCCAAGAAAGAAAGATTAAATACCTGAAAATGCAAGAGTATCTCATTTTTACTGACTCTGAAAAAACCCTTATCTATAAGACAGCTGGAACCCCACATCCCACCAGTCTGATGACCTGATTTTGAAAGGTGCTCAGCACACAAAGCTCCCATACTTCCTAACTGGAGCTGCAGGTGCTTGATACTGCAGGGAACTGAGCTGACTTCAACAATAGTTTTCATTGACATTAAAGGTGCAGGATCAGCTACCAACGAACATTAATTGAAATTAATCAAAATAACAAACATACACACACCCACAGAGTTTTACAGTTTCCATAAGTGTCCATATCCTGGAAAAATCCCAAGTAGCTTAAAAATTAAAGTAGAACATTTACCGTCGTAATGATTAAAAGCCACTTAACATACAAGTTCAGTGGTTCTCACCACTTGGCACATAGCAATAACATTCAAATGAAACCATGGGTATACTTGAGGAGATGCCCTTTTATTTGCCATTATACTGCCGACTATTTACGTAGTGAGGCTTTTGTGTTATATCTCGGTATAGTAGCAGCAACAAAATGCAGTAACTCATTAATTTGCTGCTTTGTTTTAAAGATACAATGCACACTTTCTGGTTTATCCTACCTCATCTCATTTTCTGTCTTCAAATCTTGCTGTAGAGATGTCAGCTCTTCTGTGTAGCTCTTCTTCATGTTTCTGGGGAAAAAGGCTAAGCACTTACACTGGTTGGAGAGAGGCAACATGGTACCTGAGGGTCACATCTCAAAAACATACATATTACAGTTCAACCAGAGCTACGTGTTAAACGTTGTTGTTTCTCAGGTTGAGAACATCAGTTTAAAATTAAGAGGCTCTTCTTAGGGACCAATGCAAATCCAGGGATAATTTTTCCTCAAATGAGAAACAATAAACAAATGAAAAATAGAAGAACAGATGTTTCAGAAAAGAACGTATTAGTAGCAAGCACTATGAAAAAGCATTTTCAGAAGAACAATTTCTGGCCAACTCGATTTATTTGAATTTCTTAGTATGTAATTTCTAGGGTATTATATGTGGTAAATACTAAAATGCACAAACTTGATATGCATTAAACACATGCTAGGAGAGTTCGATACCATAAAAAATGTTGGTAGTGTGCAACCAGTGATTCTCATTCCTCAAGACACAAAGGTGGTGAGAAGCACCCACTCCAAACCCTAGGAGGATTTACAAAGAGGTAGTATGGGACTTTCTCCAAATGTTTTATTGTTCCAAACGCAAAGCTGATTGTATTAAGTCAGCACTGGAAGACATTTTAATAGTAGCAGAACATGTCCCAAATCATTCTTAGATACCTCAGAAAAGTCTTACTGCTTCTATTCCGTATTTTCCAAAACTACATTCACTGTTGTTCAGTGGGTTTCTCAATTCAGTGGCTTTAATCAATTGAAGATTGCTCTCTTTGAATGAGACCTGACAGACTTCATTTGAAATTGCTCATTAAACAACAACAAAAAAATCAATCAGCCTTGTAAGGTGAATGGTGAGATTCTGAATACATTGCATCTTACTTTGAGAGAAAATAAAAATTAACAAGAGATCTTAATTTTGATTTTGAAATCCATTTGATTAACTTAATGTTAAAGTGTCTTGGAGATCTGTATAGTGTACATTGAAATCAAATCATTTGGGGTTTGATGGAGAGGGATGTCATGACAGAATTTGATTATTAGTGTATAACAAAGTCTTGACCTCCTGATGCTCTAGCAAATAGATGAACTGGGTCCAATGCAGGATACCTGGGGTCAGCACACACTGACCTGCTCTCATCTACGGCAGCAAAATCCCAAATCTCTTGCACCAACTACTGGCTAAGAGAGAGCTGCACTGCTTTGGCCACACTCCTCCCAGCCATGCACAGGGCACAGGACGTGTTCTGCTTGGACTACACCAGCCAAAGTTCCATGCACAGGGCAAATCTGTGCTTACCTAGGTTTATCTGAGTAAAAGCAGATTTTCTCAGATACCACCATAAAAGGATAGAGACTTAATCCATGACCTGGTACCACAGCATGGAGTCCACAGTCACAGCTGTGAAATGCTACATCCTGCACTGCTCCAATATCCCTCATTATTGGTATGTTCATTGCTTGGTGATAAGAAACTGCAGATTAAATTAGGGTAACTGGCAGCTAACCTCTTTGTTGTATGATGCTTCCTATCAGCCTGCTACTCGTATAGTTTATACACCCATTTACGTTCCTTATTGAATGTTACATTTCAGAATCTCTTAAACCAGCTGAATTCCTGAGTGAACAATACTGAGACCATTTACTATTGCCAACATTGAAAGATGACATACAGTAGGTTGTCTTCAAGACTTTCAATTTCCTTCTCTAGGTTTTTCTTTTCCATCATATAATTTGCCAGAAGGGCAACCTTTTCATCCAACAAAATGGATAATTTCCCCAATCTACCAGAAGAAAAAAGAAATGTTAGATACTTTGTCAGAAACATGATCAGCAAGAAAAGCCTTAGCTATAAAATCATAAAATAAAAGAATTTAAAAAACCCAAACAACTGTATTTAAAAGCTGAGAGGTGAAACCTACTTTGCCACCATCTCATCCCTTCTTATAGCCCAATGTTGTTGCTCTTCCAGTACTTCTTCATACTTTTGGTGCACAGCTTTATTTTCTAATTTAAGTTTTTTATTCAGGCATTTAGCATTGTGTAGATCTTCATTGGTCTAGAAATAAGGACCACAGGTGTTAGCTTAATGTTGTCTCTGTCTCTCTTTTACCTTATAGTAACATTCTATACTGCTATAGTGCCTTTAATCAAAAAAATCAAACTTTACAATGAGTCAAGATTCACAACTACACCAGCCAAAGCAGATATGTGAACATATATGGATATCTGAACATATATGGATATGGCTGAAGAGGAAACTCCTCGTGGAGCTCAAGAGGAAAAAGAAATCGCGTGATCTCTGGAAGCGAGGACAAGCTTCGGAGAAAGAGTACAGAGCTGTCGTTCATTTATGCAGGGACAAGACACAAAAGGCCAAAGCTCAGGGTTGAAACCGGTCAGTGTTGTTTTGGATAACAAGAGGAGCTTTTTTAGAGTGCATTAATAGCAGGAGAAGGTCTAAAGAAAACATTGCACTGATACTTGTTGAAGATGGTCATCTGACTAATATGGATGAAGAAAAAGCAGAGGCATTCACTGCTTTTTTTGTCTCAGTCTTTAATAATACTGATAGACCTTGGGCTGCTCGATCCCCAGAGTCAGAGGAGCATGACTGTGGGAACAGTGAGTTTCCGTTTGTGAACTCTGAAATTATAAGGAACCAGCTGTGTAGCTGAACATTCACAAGTCATGGGATTCATCCCAGAGCAGTGAAAGAGCTAGCAGATATTATGGCAGGACCTCTCTTGATCAACTATCAAAGGTCTTGGGAGTCTGGGGTGGCCTCTGCTGACTGGAAGCTAGCTAATGTAATTCCAATCTACAAAAAGGGCATGAGGGAAGCCCCGGGGAACTATAGACCTGTCAGTCTAATCCCAGTTCCTGGAAAAAATAGGGAGAAGATTATACTGGTTACTATTGAAAGACATTTAAATAATGCAATCATCAGGCACAGTCAGCATGGGTTCACAAAAGGAAAGTCCTGTTTAATTAATTTGATATCCTTCTATGATAAAGGTCACCCGCCCAGTGGATGAAGGGAGGACGGCAAATCTGTTTTTTGTGGATTTTAGTAAGGTTGTTGATACTGTTCCTCACAGCAGCCTTCTGGACAAGTTGTCCAACCATGGGATGAGTGGGTTCATTGTGCACTGGGTGAAGAACTGGCTGAAGAGCAGAGCTCAAAGGATTTTAGTGAATGGGGCTACATTTGCCTGGCAACCAGTCACCAGCAGAGTTCCTCAGTTCTAGGGCCAGTTCTGTTCAATATATTTATCAATGATCTTGATGCAGGAGTTCAATCACCATTAGCAAGTTTGCTGATGATGCCCCCTCCTTTTGAAGAACAGGAAGCCTTGCAGAGGGATCTAGATAGATTGGAGCATTGGGCTATAATTAACGGGATGAAATTTAACAAGTCTAAATGCCAGATTCTGCACCTGGGACAGAGTAACGCTGGGCACAAGTATGAACTGGCAGAGGAGTGGCTGGAGAGCAGCCCTGCAGAAAGGGATCTGGGGCACTAGTTGGCAGCAGCTCAGTATGAGTCAGCAGTGAGCCTTGGCAGCCAAGAGGGCAAACTGTGTCCTGGGGTGCCTCAAACTCAGCAAAAACAGCCGGTCAAAAGAGGTGATTACCCCACTCTGTTCAGTGTTGGTGCAGCCTTAACTTCAATACTGTGTGCAGTACTGAGCCCCACAGCTTAAGGTCCTTTAATGTGTCCAGAGGGGGACAACAAAGCTGGTGAAGGGGCTGGAAGGAATGTCCTATGAGGAGCAGCTAAGAAATTTGGGCTTGTCTAGTGTGGAAAAAAGGAGGCAGTAGAGAGGGTGGCCCTGATCTTTTCTCCCTGGTATCCAGTGATAGAATGCGTGGGAATGGTTCAAAGCTGCATCAGGGAAGGTTTAGACTGGACATTAGGAAGCGTTTCTTTACTGAGAGGGTGATCAAACACTGGAACTAGAGAGGTGGTCAATATCTCACTGGCTTCCTAGAGAGGTGGTCGATATCCCACGCCTGTCAGTGTTGAAGAGGCATTTGGACAATGTCCTTAACAATGTGCTTTACCTTTTGGTCAGCCCTGAATTGGTCAGGCAGTTGGACTACATGATCATTGCAGGTCTCTTCCAACTGAAATTATTCTGTTCCTTTCCATTCCATCACATCAAAACCATGTTTCTGTATCTTCATTTCTATGGCCTCATTCAAACCAACCACTCTGACACAGCCTGCAAGATGTGTGCTGTTCCCAGACAAATGGTACCTTGCTCCAGCTGGAGGTAGTGACTTCCCCGGTGTGGACGACAAAGAGCGATGAAGTGAGAATGGGAAAAGCTGACAATGAAGGAACACTGAGATGGTGGCCACACAATATCAAGATGGAGGGAAGCAGGAGTCATGGGTCCTGGCTGAAGAAGGAAAGGGCAGGAAGATGGAAGAGAAAAATGAAGTAATAAGATGATGATTGCAGCCCTGGCTTTTGATGGTAAAGCAGGTGGGGTGGCTATGGGATGCAGAGAATATGGCTCCCATCTAGTGCTACCTAATGACAGTATGGCAGAGTTTTTAATGGACCAACACCTTGTTTGACACACGTCTGGAGTAGGGGTTATGAACTAAGAAACCACCCCCTGATAGATGCGTGTAGTCTGCATAACAACAATAATCTCAGTTGGCATTCCTTCACAGGTTCTGCAGATGGAGTGCCACCACTAGTTAGCTTTTCCCTACGTGCAATGAAAGTTAGTAAGGCAAAAAAGCATGGAGCAAGTCAGCAGGAATGACTATGAAAAATGCACACTCTGCTTTCCTGACCAGGAGCCCAACCTCATTCTTGTTAACAAAACCCTCCCACAATCCTCCTACATACATCTGTCTGCCCCAATCTCTTATCGCATATATACCCCCTCCCAAATCAACTTCCTAGCCTCTTTTCCCTCTATTCCCTTGCATCACAGTGCACAAGACCGTACCATGAATCTCATTCCACCTCTCAGTGCCCCTTAAGTCTTTCAACATCAGCCCATCAACTGAAGAGCAGATCTTTCCCCCACCTCCAGCATGACCTCCAAAGCCAGAGTAGAAGACAGAGGCCACTTCTCCTGAAAATATTTGTGCCCCTTTACCCTGCTCGCATTCGTCAAGCACAGAGGCACAGGCAAATCAAAGGCCATAAAGCCCCTCACATGTCACACCGTGACAAGACCTAGTAAAAACTCTGAACCAGAACAACAATCTCTCTCTTACCTTTTCAAGTTCCTTATCAAAATCCTCCTTTTCTTGGGCAATTTTTGACTGTAAAAGCAGTAACTCAGAATCAAGCTGAATTCTATTAAACAAAGTGAATGTGTACATAGTTAGGAGGGTATTAACAAAAAAATGATTCTTAAAACTATTAAAAATCATACTTCCTTATTCTCAGGCCCTTCGTGTGAATGTAAGCTATGTGAATGCATACATTTGGGCATATTCCATTCAGATATCCTTATTCGTTACTTCCCTCTAATATATCTGATGAGAATAAAACTTGCAAAGGTAAAGATATACAGAACTAGTTGGTTTTCTACTGCAAGATCTTAAATACCAGTCAAGGAAGGCTTGTGGGGAGAGGCAATATTTTCCATCAACAAATTGATAGAAAAAGTACACAAGGAGAAAGCAGACAGGCTTTCAGGCAGATAAGTCCTACCAGCAACAGGTCCACAAGTTAAAATGTGAAAGTTTGAGCATAGATTTATCCTTCTTGCTTCCAATGAACATTGTGCATTTGTATGTTTTACAGGACACAGTCAGAAAAAGGGGTCCTTGCTTCCTTTTTCTATCTTCTACACAAACCAGGAGTCATGCAAGAAGCATGAGCCTATGTAAAGAAGTGTTTGAAGAAAGAAATCTAATACAGAGGAGGAAAGGACATCAAAAAGAAAAAAGGACAATAGGAAGCCCCAGCATCCTACTAGTCTTATAGCAAACAAATTTAGAACCAAAAATCCATATTGACCAGGCTTTGAGACCATGTGCCAAACACTGTGAAAAAAAACCCAACACATTGACCAGATACTTTCTTTACTTCAGCTGCCTAACTCATCTGTTACATCAAACAGTAGGATGAGTTATGAAGGACAAACACTCTAAAATAAAGACCTTCATAACACTGAGTAGCTATAAAAATACAGCACGAAAAGAACAGAAAGACAACGCTTCTGTTACAGTCAGGCTGTGAAATTCACTGTGGCCCACAGTTATGTGGTCACCATCAGATCATAACTATTTGGATCCTTGAAACATGAGTACAGTCAAGTTCCTCAGCACAAATATTTCTACTGAAGTTAGTACTCAGCAGAGTAAAGATAAGCAATTTATAACTGCCTACAGGATCAAGGGACACAGCCGGATGCTGGCTGCAGCTCATTTTTTACAGTAATTACATTGTTAATTAATGACAACATTAATTTCATGAAGACATTAATGAATTAGTTCTGCCATCAAGAAAAATAGTAGAGTTCAGAGCAATAATTTCACCCAAGTTTCCTAAAACTCCTATTTTCTTCTGTATAGGGATTCTTAGCTCAGCTTGTAGAAGGAAATGGGTTCAGACAAGAAGTTTGAATCACCAGGAAGAGTCTCAGTTTTCTTCCCCATCACTTCAGTCATATAACCCTTCAGAAGGCCTACGGCAGAGGCAGAAGAGAAGCAGCTATGAAGCTAGCCTGGATAATGCTAAATTGAGGATCTCCACATTGAGCTCCCTGGGCGTAATGCGGACAAGCCCAATGACATTCAGATTATTTTGCTTATTCACATCATTTGTGATGCTTTGCACCTCAGGTAGCACACGGAAGTCTTTCTGTCGTAGCAAATATAAGTATTCCAGGTGATAGAAAGATGTACAGAGAGTAATGACTGACTTTCCTATCATGCATAATGGTTAGAAAAACGGTACAAATCCAGCCAAAAGGGCACTGTTTGTGAATATTTGTTCCCTGATAGCTAATTTAGATTTACCCCAGATGTCCTTCAAGTCTTTATTCTATGCCCACTGGAGCCAATGGAAAGAGTCCCGTTAAATAATTCACATACTTTAAAGAATTTGACTGGTTCTTCTTAAATATTGGGGGAAAATCCCCACAGAAAACATTGATTCAGGTTTAGCAAAAAGATCAGTTCAAATGGTCTAATAATTCTTACTTCTTTTCTGAGAGTGCCAGCATGTCTGTCTTTTTTAATTCCAGGGTTTTTTCCAATTGCTTGCTTTTTTCTTTCAGTTTTACTATGAGAATTTCCTCATTACATATAGCCTATAAAACACATAACAGACTATGTCAAAATATATGAAGTTTCCAAAACAGCAGATAATTAATCCCTTTACAGCCAGTGGTATTTTTTATTTTTTTTAAGATTTCATAATGTCTGCATAAGACTCTGCTATTTTCTAGCCACTCTGAGATTTCACAGTGAAAATTACTACAGCTTGCAAAGAAAGAATACTGAGAAAACAGTACCTAAGGCTGTAGTTATTGTATTTAATCATCAAAATATTTAAAAGAAGATAAAAATCAAGGCAGGTTGATAATGAAAAGAAACATTAAAAAAAAGAAATTGTGAAATCAGTTAACACAAGCACAACTCTGGAATTTTTTCTAACACAATACTCATTCATCCAGAAAGGACTTTACTGGGAAGGTAGCAGCACTTCTAACAGAAGTTGGCACGACTAGGGCAGAAAATTATGGTTTACATCTCAATTTGTCTCAACTCATTAGACAAGTATTAGTTTTGGGGTGCAATTGCTTTCGGTAGCGCTGATGTTAAACTGAATGCACCTAGTTTGAGTTAACTCTGCAAGAAATCATAGAAGGAAAGATGAAGACACTGATCTTCCCTTATTTTGGTAAGTACAAAAAGGGAAAAGTAGCTCTAGAGTAGGCAGCGTTGAACCAGAAGCCAAGATTAAATAGGTGGCAGACAGAGAAAGCCTGGCTGTCTTTTAGCCCTATTAGCTTTCACTTCCCAGACTCTGAGACTCCTTAAAATTGTCCTGTCCACCAGAGCAGAGTGACTTAGACTGCTGAGTGTTTCCAGGCAGTTCAGCGTAACTCAGTCTCCTTGCTTATTTTCGTTTCTACAAACACTTTTCTAGTACAAACTCTTTTGTAATATTCGAACACAATCTTCTAAATTTCCTCCTATTTCTTCCTTTTATATCATAGTTTGCATCCACTAAATCTGTGTTGATTGTCATTTCTCTTTTCCAGCTAGTCCTTCAACTAGCTCCACCAGAGGCATGTGCAGGATTAGGGTCTAAGTCATCCTCTCACTGACTCTTTTGGGGTTTTTTTAATGTTCCCTAAAGGAATGTCCTGATAAATGGATTGACGAGCACAGATTACCCAACTATTTCATTCAGTTGGTCTAACCAGTCTATATGGACCTTCTGTTTTTGAAAGTGACTTTATAACCAAGTCACTAACAGTTACTAACATCAGTCAATTAGACATCATGCACATTTATTTTTCCTCTTAAAAGGTAGGGATTGCATTTCTCTATAAATTCCCCTCACTTGACCAACTATGAAATTGCATTTTGATCTTTGCATTAATGAACTAAACTAAATTTGTATATAACTTACTGCTGAATTCAGACTTATCAAACGCTGTAGGTCCAAAAGCTTCCTATTCAAGTTTTCAAATTCACGTTTTTTCTCAGAAGTTTTTGCCTCCTGTGTATCAAGATTTTTTTTCATTTCTCTCTTCTATATTAAAAAATAATACAATTAATTTGTACTGAATGATGTACTGTGCATTGTTTAAAAATTTATATTATAACATCTGAAGCGTTCCAAAATTTAATGAGCACAAAATTTAGACTGGAAGAAAATAATTTTCTACAAAAACCACAGCTATGTACCAAATGACCAAAGTCTGTAAGAAAAAGAAGGAATAATTAATTAATACAACATGCAAATTAGGATCTGATCTGTCAAAATTTGATGTGATTTTATTCTAGTGCAGGAGCCTGTCTATACCATATTTTCTACTAGGAAGTTTTCCTTTAATCTGATCATCTGTTTTTATGTTATCATTCAGAACGGATATAAAATATACACAACTGAAAGTAGGACAGAATATTAAAAAAAAAAACAACAGTAGTAAAACCTTATCTCAGAGACTGCTGGAAAATATAGGCACCTTTATTTTAAGCAGTTTGCCTGGAGGGGTTGAATTCCCAGTATATGATTACTTGTCCCACAGTCGGTAAGAAGCACTGATACAGACATGACATTCTGAGATGTGCTGCTAGAAAAAAAATTTCATGCACTGTGCAGTTTTGGTTTGTGCATGTGTATGTACACCCCACACACACATAAGGGCGTGTATACAGAAGTCAAAACACCATGTGTGCACCCAACGGCAAAAGAGTTGTTTTTCTGTTTGGCTGCTGTGGAGACATATGTTAGTTCCATATGAGAAAGCAAAATACAACATCTGGAATAATTTCTAAGGTCATTTCGGTTTTGGCAGTATATATCAGTGAACCTGTGAAGTACATTTCAAAACCTTTACCTTTTTATCACATTCTTCTCTCTCTTTCTCAAGTTTACTCATTTTTTCAGCTATATTTTCTTTCAATTCTGCTAACGCTGCCTTCATCTTGATTATTTCTCTTTCTGTATCCCTTGTTTTATCACAAGTCTCATTTAAGAGAACATTTGTGTTAACCTTCATTGCCATCCTTTCATTCAGCAAGTCTACTCTTTCTTTATACTGTGTCCGCAAGTATTCTTGTTCCTCACTGGGAAAAAAAAAATAGATTAAAATTATATTTCGTACCATTCATTCAGAACAAAGACTTGGTTCAGATGTTCACTGAAATGAATACTTGTCTATCCATACATTGGCAATTTGGTCTACTACAGCATGATATGCTCTGACGACCTGCACTGCTACATCTATGACTTTGCATTCCAATGAAACAACTTTCAGTTATTTGTATTAGAACTTCTCCAAAGCTTTACTTTTCCTGATGTGATTATTTTCCACAAGTTTCATTAAAAATGGAAGGGCTGCTTGCAAGCACTGAAAGAATGAAGAAAGCAGTCTTCCCCTAAGAAAATGCATTGTGATTTATTTTTGAACAGCTCTAGCAGCATGGCAGAAGGTGACGGTAACGTGAAATCTGGCAGGGAGAAAACAACTATCTTCCAAGCCTCTGTATCGGCTTGGGGTAACTCTTGAAGAGGAGGAAGGATCTCTAGCTCAGTTACTGATTCAGAATTCCTTCCACAGTTGTTTTTTCAACTGAAAACTATGATTTTTTTGCTTGTAGTAGTTCCTTAATATAAATTGTTGAAAGAAAATCTCTACTTGCCAGTGTGAGAAGCAAAGCCGCAGCGTTTTCCCTAAGCTAGCTTATCAGAGGGCAGGCAGCAGCAGGCAGGCTCTGCTATTCAAGAAACAAGAGCTTAAAAATCAGGCTTGCTGCTGCAGCGAAGAGTTGCCTAGAAACATTTGTGGCTGGCTGCAGGGGTGAAGGACAAGCACTACTCACTGCGTTTTTATAACATTTCAGTTCTCCTTAATCATCTCGCTAGTGTGGTTTTCCTTCTTTAAATGAATACGTACCACAGTGCAGCATTCTGTCTCTCGCAAAGGGTTTGCTTCTCACTCAGTAATCTGATTTCATCAGCAATGCTTTTCAATGCAGACTGCAGCTGATTTATCTTAGCAGCACTAGATTCACGTGCAGCAGTAACGAGAGCTAAAAAAACAAATACAAAACATGCAGAAACCTCTTAGCTATGGAAAGGTATATATGAGATAATGCATTAAGGGATTCATCCATAATCTTTAATTCACTATTATTACTTTCAGCTGGTAAGGAATAGCTGTGATTCTGAAATCACATACTTTATTTCAGCACTTTAGTCATACCACATTTTCACTGACTCATCTGCATTTACCAACGAGAAGAAACCTGAGTTCTCACAGAACGATTTCTCTTTCATACTATACGCATAAGAAATTCCCTAGATGTATAGCAAACCGACAAAAAACTACTTCTTTCCCCCCCAAAAAAAAGAATCTTCTGCTCAACCAGCTCTGGCAGCCAGGGACAAGGAGCAGGATCACCTGGCTTGGAAATCAACAGCATTTCTCCCAGAAGAGCCACTGCTGTGTGGAAGCGAAGAGCCCGCGTGAAGAGGCGCTGTGGATAAAGCTCCTCTGTGCAGGGGCGTTGTACTACAGCATCTTTTCAGGCACATTAGTGTACATCCACCCACGCAAAAATGCTTAGGCAGCGCAGGATAGGAGCAGCTAGTATAAACAACCGACGAACCACATGGCAGCCATGTGCTATAGGCAGAGGGAAGGTGAGGGAGGACACTTGCTATAAGAAAAGTAATCAACAAACATAGAAGGCAGCTGGAAAAGAAGAGGGAAAAAAATAGAATAGAAAAGCTCTGTTTGCTGTTTCATGATGAACCTGAAGCTGATCTAAGTCTGCAGTACTCCAAACAGAGCAGTCCTGTTCTCCCTGGCCACCCTGCCATCCCTTCCCCTCCTGTGCCACCACTAACGATCACGCAGCCTCATGGTGTAGCCGGATAAAGAACTGCAGCTCCCTTGCTTCTCCCAAAAAGATGAAATCCTAACATTCATCTAGATCAACTCCCTGACCGCTTGGCTTTCTGACTGCAGTGCAAACAGAAGGGTGATAGCAGAGTATGCCTTGATCATGTTAAAAGTCAAGCCATACCTGAGGAAAACAAAAAAAAAAGAGAAATAGAGCTCAAACTCTGTTTTCATCTAGATACCTACATTTGAGCTAATGCTTTAGCCTCCTTTCACAGCCAGTGGAGAGAAAGAAGCACTTCAAATTCATGATTCTTCTGACTTGCTTTAAATATCTATCTAGGGTGAGATGAATCATGCCCAGAAGTGCCTCTTTCTGTTTATGTCTAAAGGAGACAGCTGAGAAGCCTTTGGTCAGATAAACCCCACCCAAAAGCAATGTCACACCAGATAAGCATTGTTATCCCTACTTCACAAAGAGGGAATTTGCAGCACAGAGCACTCAAGTGCTCCATCTCAAGTATCAGAGAAAGGCTGTGGCCCAGCTGGGATCAGAACTGACTATTGCAGGTCTCCAGTCATTCCTCTAGTGCCGGCGCGTGGTCTTCAGTGAAGATACCTCTCATTTACACTTCTCTGCGAGAGAATAATCCCTCACAGTATCATACATCAGCCGACACCTTTCTATTTTCATTGATAAGTTGTTATTGAAAGTGATTTACCTTTAGCAGTAAGATTTATTTTATAGACTACTCCAAATTGTTCAAATGCATAGAAAATTCAATTTTCTTGGGTTGTTTTTTCATAACTGGTTAAGTAAATACTACCTGTCATCTCTGCAATAATCTCTCTTGGAAAATTTAGTATTCTGAAGCGAAGATTGCTGTTTTTTATAGTCTCCTCTTCCAGACATTCAAGGGTATGCCTTCGAATTTCCTCCTGACAATTAAAAAAAATTCACAAGTGAGAACCAAGTAATACATCAGATAAAAAACCACATCTTCCTTACAAAAATTATTCTTTCTTTTTTTTAGTTAGTTGATGCTGGATATTTTCAATGCCTAGAGATATTCCCCTTGCTCATACTTGCTTTCTTTCCTCCTTTCTTTCACTCTTCAAAATAACACGTAACTTGTTTTATAGGTAGCCGAACCTGAACAGTTCTCCAGGAGCTGTTGGCTTCTGACTGTTAACAATCTTCAGGAAGCTGTTACCTACATCTCTGTAACAAAAGCTCTGCTGGCAGGGAAGATCTTAGCTGTCAGCTTCTGCCACTGTGCGTGAAAGGTGTTATTTAAACAGCAAAGAGCCTCATTTCCCTGTGCCCTGAAGCTGTAGTGAAGAAGGGGGATTCTAGCTGGCCTTGAGACACACTAGAAAGTCATCTTCTGGTTCGTGGTTAATGGAATGAGATGGGGCATTTTTAGAGTGATGGTGGAGCAAGAGAAAACAGACTGAACTGATTGTGGGAGAAGCCCTCAAACCGCTGTGTCCTCAGATTTGTATGACTGAGAATTGTAGGCGGGTTGATGAAGCCCCAAATATTAGAGAAAAGAAATCAGTTCTTAATGGACGTTGACTTTGGCATCACAACTGATGTATAAAACCAGCCCTATCTTTCTCCTTCGGTTTTCCTAGCAGTTACAACCACCAGCTGAGACACTGTGGGAAGAAAAACACTGTTGAATTTTACTGGCTACAGAGCAAATTCTCTATGCACACATATAAATTACTCTCATTTCCTTGTGAAGATGAAATATTTAGAGGTGTAAAATAAATGTGTAAAAGGTTTTAATTTCATATGAGTTACATCCTCAATTAGCTGAAGCAGTGAAAATGAAAACAGCTTTATGATTTCAGCACATTACATAAAACACTCATCTGATAGACTTTCGCAGAGCTGGTCTGAAATAGATGATTCAGAGGCCTACTGAAGGAGAAAGTTTTGCAAGATTTACACCTACCTAGACAAATACATTCTGGAGATACTTTTAAAATACCTTCTCTTTGAAGCCATTCTGGCTTTAATGGCTTCAGAGGTCTTACAGCAGAAGTTAGCTACCCAGGAACAGCCATCCACAGCTCATAATTGCTGTGAGGTCTCTTATTATCACACACAATGCAATTGTTTAGACGAAAGACAAATTGTTAAAAAAAATCCCTTTGCACTAGTCATAGGTCAAACCACCAGCCTGATGAACTCTCTACCATCTGCTGAACACGCTGACATCAGTGCGTGTATCCTCACGCAGCCCAGAGAGGAAAGCGTTACCTTTCTCTCTTGCACCAGATAAAGCTCTATACAAGTAGACTTTTGCCTTCAGGTGATTTTTGTGATGCTCCTACCAAGCCACTGTAGGCTCAGAACTTACACTTCTTGCACAAAAGCAACAATAGGGTTGGGAATAAAACTTCAACCCCGAGTCCCAATTTACTCTGCTGGGCATAAAGCCCTTTCTCTTTTTACTTCAACAGAAGCCTGGGCATGCCTCAAATTTCACTAGTCCTTCATACAAATGGCATCTATTGTTCCCTCATCAAAACACCAGCAGGTGGGCTACGGCTTGGATCCGCTGTGTGATCTGTACTAGTCAGGTTGGTTTGTTGTACCGTAGCCACAGTTCTGCAGGCAGCAAAGTGCGCACGCATCCACCCACTTTACTCCAAACTGCCTCTCCCTCAAGGTGTATCACAACTCACATAAAGGAACACTTCTAGTATCACAACCATAAAAGATTGATTTTATGGTTACCAACTAACTCTTTCCCACATACTTAAAACTAAATATTAGATTTTTCTTACCAATTTCTTAATAGCAGCAATAGTATCTTCAAGACACGGCACAATTTCCCCACTGAATACAGAGTCTTCATTTTTCAAGTGTTTTTCTAAATGAAAAATACGGTGAAATGAAAATTTACAGGGTTTAAGCTTCAAATATTGCTCTATTGTTCTGCAACAATGGTTCTGACAGAGAAAGATTTGTTTTAAAATTATTTGCTAAATCTGTTTTGCCTTTTTCTAAAGTAGGTCAGCATCTTTCACGCTCCTCCTGGTGCACACAAAAGGCAGATGCACAAGTGGCATATGAAGTCCACAGGACCTGCTAAAATTTGCAGTCACAAAATGCTTCCAACTTAAATTTTGCAGAATTAATCTTTTAAAAGAGTCATTGAGAGAAGTTTATGGAGGTTATTAAACTGAAGTAAAAGCTGTGGATCAAAATAATTTCCCTTCAAGCAGAGTGTAGCTAATCTTCAGAATTTTTCCAAGCAATCATGGCTTCATTATGTCTCTTTCCAAGCAAAAATACTAATCCAGATTCAGCAAAAGCTGAAGTGAGATTTACATTACTCCAGAAGCTACTGTTTGTATTGTTAAATTTAATTTAGCTTGAGCCGAAATAATAATTACAAGGATTTGAATTAATCCAAAAGATTATTATACCTGTTACAGGGGCATGAAATTTTTTTATACCCTGATTTTGTAACAAAGACTAAATCTTCATAGGGGGCAACAAAAAGAAAACTCTTAATCCATGCATAAGTGAATTTGTAGTGAAGATAAGGCAATGAGCCAGCTGAGAGCTCTGTTTTTAATTTGACCTACTAACTTGTTTGAAAACTGGCAGCTGTCTCATTTCACTAGGATCTTTACCCAGAATTGGTGGGAACAGAGGCCAGGAGCAGCCGCCACCTCTGCCCCACCTGCCCATCTTCAGGCCTGATGATGATCACCTACCAGTACAGCATTTTCTGTTAACTTTCAGCAGGAGACATCAGAAAACAAACCCAGATATGCAGCAAACAGCAGAGTGGGTGGCACAATTTGCAGAATTTGTGCCAGCTTCATCAATTCTTTTAACAGCAGCAATCTGAAATCAGTCTTTTTACACCTTAAGATCCACAAAACTGTAAGCTTTTTCCTCAGAAACAGAACACATTGTGCATAGATGAAAATTCATGTTAAAATCTAAGTTCTGCTTGTGAAGCCTTTTTTTCCCCGTCCCTTAAGTGTTGTCTCTTACAGACTCTCTCGTGATTTCTTTTTATCTATTTGATTTTCTCTCCTCTTTTGTGCTTACGCGTGCTCACTCGAAATCTGTTTCTTAGTTAAAACATCTCCTTCAGAAAAGCATTGCAATGAAGTTTTCAGATAGAATAGAATAGAATAGAATAGAATAGAATAGAATCATTAAGGTTGGAAGTGACATTTTCAGTTTCCTCCTCTGCCTGTTATTAAACCAAAATGTAATGCCACTAAATGCCATTAGTGAAGTATAGGTATCCCAAATACAGTTTTTAATGAAAAAAAAGATCCCTTTAGAAAGCTGTGCCATTTTTTCCTACATGCTGCTCCAAAATTCAGCATTTTATGCCATTCTCTTCACTGCCAAAACTCTTCTACCAATCAAACCTTTACGTCTTTTAAAAGTGGCGTAAAAAATCCAGGTAACTGATGCGAAATATGCCAGCTATCCATTTTCCATCCCTCCTGACCTCTCTCATTCAGTGCCACAGACTCAAACTTCTGGCTCCAGAACAGCATCAGTTCCTCCTCCCTGCACAGCAGAGCATTACTTGCACACCACATTCTCAAAACCTATAAAGTCACTGCTTTGTCCCACCTGAAATCCCTCTTCAACCCTCCTGGCTGCTTTGGGCACGGGATGAACTGCAGCCTGACAGTGGCCGGGAGGGCAGAGTGCTGAGACCATGGACATTTACTGGTGGAGTGTTTCCACATGATCTTAGATCTCATGGTACAGTTTATGTCACTCCCAAGCCATTTGTCTCATCTTATGTACGCCTTTTTCTGACGTCTAGGTTACAAGCTTTTTGAGAGACTTGTAATTGTACAGCCTTTGAAACTAAGCTGTGAGATAATGCCCTGCAACCAGTCTCATGTGTAAGAGGGAAGCTCAGGCCCCAGGTCCATACAGTCCTTAGTCTGACAGCTGACCCCTCCAGAAGTGAATGTTTTGTGATATAATTCTATAACCACAAGCTGTGCCAGATCTTCACTATTTATAAGGAACCAGTTTTGTTAGACAAGAATAACTTTCCCTCACAGTTAAAGAGATTTGACAGCAATGGAAATTTTTGAATGTTCTGAAATTGGAAAATTTGAAATGATAACCAGAGGCAGTGTCCCCCAGCGTGGAGCCCATCCCTCAAGACTGCTCAGCGTTAATACATTCCTGCCCCTACCTCTGAATGAGGAGTATTTTAGAGCCAGATAAAATTTGTTTGAAATGTATCTCCTGGTACATTATTTGGTGCTTTTTCACTGGCTAACTTTATTACTAGTAGTGCAATTTCCTCGCTTACACTTGAAGCAATCCTTCTCTTGCATCATGACTAATTTTTCCTCCTAAAGCAAATGCGTTCTGCTTTTAGTCATTGCTTCATCTCCTTCACAAAGACCTTCGTACCAAGTTGCTGATTGCTGAATTCTTCCAGGTTCGTATCTCCGTAATCCGTCCAGCTACCCCGAAAGCAAGCTGTATTTCTTACAAGAGACACCATGATAAATGTGATTCTGTAAGTCGCATTTATCTTCCAAGAAGGCCCAACAGCTCCATAAACAGGTTCTTGTCTGATATGGCCCAGGAAAACAATTAACATTCAAAACAATTCAAGGGCTTCTAACCTCTCAAGACCTAAAAGGAATGAATTTGTGCTTTGAGCATATTTAAAATTTCCTTCTGGATTCAGATACCATGCCACATGCACATGCTCGCTTCAGAGGCTGAGGGGACCGCAAGCATCTGTCTCGCACCACCTGCCACAGTGCCCGAACCACTCTGCAAAGTGTGTTCGCTTTCTTAATGTGCCACCAGACTGGCAGGTGAAGGAAGATTTTTCTCAACCCTGTCCTACAGTGTCAGCACTGGTGGTGGCAGGGAGGTTCATGTTGCAGGTACAGGCTCCAGCTGTCCATGAAAACTCTTTTTTGAAGCAGGGTTTCCAGAAATAAGATGTAGTAGAAAAGCTTGAAGAGGAAAAACCCTAGACATCTTCAATTATTTGCTTGCCAAAAAGACTTGGGAGTCCCACAGAGGAACCAGATGGCCCCATATGTGATAGTAAAACCAAAAAGACAAGGAGGAAATGCATTAATAACCATGGCAGCCATCTCATTTAGAAACACATGGCCTACACATGGCCCTTCCCCACCAAACACTTGCAGTGACTCTACCCTTTGGATTCTAAGTCTTTTACATTAACCCCAGTAACCCAGGCTGCAGGTAAACAGGAAAAGACAGTCCATGGCCACTGTAGCCATGGGGATAACATTAGCCATATTTTCATAGGCAGATATTTAAAACAGCAAAAAATGGTAAAGCAAAATAATACTCTATTAAGCTCTGGCTCCACACGTTCCCACAGTAGAAAATATACGTACAACACAAGGTTTGAGCAGCCCTCCATCTCTCCCTCCCTCCCTCCCAGCGCTGGGCCAGGAGGCACCTCAGCTGCCCCAAGCCCTGCGTACACCCACCCAGGCTCTGCAGGCGGCTGAGGGTGGCCAGTGCCACTGCAGAGGACGAGAGTGACGTGGTGGACAGCCCAGACCTCAACATGGCGGCCGGGTCAGACCTCAGCATGGTGGCCATGCCAGGCCTCTCTGTTACCAGGCAACCAAGCTCTGAGGGCCCACGGCCACTCTCTGTCCCCTTGCCCTGGGGCAGTGGGACAGACTTCCCAGGGGTTCAGGCTGGGCTCACAGAGGGTGTAGCCCCCATCCCATGCCAGCCTCCCAGAGGTGCCAATGAGGAGGCCATGATGTGCACAGGTGTCCAAGGAAAGCCTTGGGCAGGAGAAGACGTCACTGCCTTCCCCACATCACATCCATAGGTACAATAGCCAGGTTGTTGTTCCTCATAGGAGTCATTTTCGGGGAGCAGATGATTGATCAGTAATTTTCTTCATTGTTACAACCTCTGTGCTTCTGGTTCAAGGCTTTCCCCTGTCAGGGACAGTGAATCATGTCAGATTAGATCAAAATATTACAACAGACCTAGAAGAATCTTGGCCAACATACGAAATGGTCTTCTCAGAAAACGCAGTGTGTACAGGACTTTTAGGTCCTCACAGTTTGATAATTTCTGGCCTTGGAGACTACACTGGCATCTCAACGTTTCAAAGCATGCAAGATTTAAAAATATTAACAAAGCTTAGATTCTTTATTTTCTTTTCCAAGCTCGAAAACTGCAGCTGAGTTGCATTTTGAAGCTTTCCCATGGATTTTTTAAATGCAGTCACCTGTGTTCTGCAGTCATCACTGCAAAAACAGGGGCTCTAAGAACAAATATCTATTCAAAATTGAAGATAAAATAGTGATTGTATGAGGGAATAGCAGGTGGTACTGCTGATTATTTCCATGTGAACTAAGCTCATGGAGACAAATAATCAGCAGGATAATATCACCTCTTTTTAATTATCTAAAAAAGTCTAATAAAAAGTGCTGCAACTTTCCTTTGGCGATAACCAGCTTGTTAGGAGATGGCCCCTTTGTTTCCTACATATTTATGGCTGTTGCCACCTTGCCAAGCTATTACTGGAGACCTTCTTCGTTCACAATTGCTACTGATTTATGGCTCAGCAAGGGACAATCAGCAAAGGTGGTGCCATCCTTCACCTCCAGCACTCTGAGAAATTGCTTTGGAAATTGAACTGTGGCAAGAACAGCCATGTGTTAAATGATCTGCTGTTAATCCTGGATGTTGAGTACACAGACTGGACCTGATCCCAAGCAAGATGAGCATCCTCCTCTCCTCCTGGTGTGTGCAGGAGATGGGGGCGATCAGTGTCCACTGCCTTGCAGACTGTGGTAACGCTCTTCTGCAGTTGGAGTATGCAAAGTATCTCCAGTTAACCCCCAAAATAGATGGATCTATGTCTTCATTTCACCGCAGACAGAATACCATTATCTGGGTGAACACAGTAATCCCTGGGATAGAAGGAGGTCTATCCTATGTGGCTTAAACAAAAAGGTCATATGCTCATTGCATGGCAGCCGATTTGGTAACTACAAGACAAAGCTTTGCTAGGAAGAAGGGAAGGACCCTATTTTTCTGAAAACCTCTTTAAGTTGTAAGCAGGAGTCAGGCCTCAAGGAACTCAGTGGCTGCAGAGCACAGGCAGTGTTGGACCTGACCAAAATTCAGGCACCTTTGAGCCAAGTAAACAAATCGATTTCTATAATACAGAAATACTGGGGGCAAGTTCTCGGTTCCCGTGGTGAATTTAGCCCCTCAGCTGGAAAATATACTTGAGGAAAAACTGTAGCAATTAAGCATTAATTCAAGCAATTAAGCATTTCTAGGTAGAAAATTTACCTATTCTTTCTGCTGTTTTTTTTTTTGTTTATTTTTTTAAATTATGGTCCCACTGTTGTGGTGGTAAGTAGGTTTGTAGAAGTGTATCAGTGCAATTACAGATTTTACTGTAAAAATAAAAGCAGTTGTCCATTTTCCTTAGGAAATATAACCATTTCTTCCTGCTAAAACAGCCTCCCCTCTTGTGAGATCCCACCTGGAGTCCTGTGCCCAGCTCTGGGTCCTCCAGTACAGGAAAGACATGGAGCTGCTGGAGCGAGCCCAGAGGAGGCCACAAAGTTGATCAGAGGGATGGAGCCCCTCTGCTATGAAGACAAGCTGGGAGGGTTGGACTTGTTCAGCCTGAAGAAGAGAAGGCTTTGGGGAGACCTCA